>VUQG01002891.1:0-15193 GCA_015106755.1 Etia nguti
AAACACCAGTTCTCCCTCTAACATACCACAGGAAATGGAACATTAGAAGGAGGGAGAGAAGAAAGATCATCATGGGCATTAGGAGGGAGAAACGATGAAGGGAGTGCACCTTGGACATGCCTGGACATGACACATACACACATACTGTACATACACACTACCGGAGAGGTTTATTTTCTCAGACTCATCGCTCCAAGCTAAAACCCCAGCTTGCTCTGCAGTTCTGAAACTCGCGTGAGCTTCTTTAAGGAAGTCAAACTGAGCGTGTGAACTTGCGGTGAATGACAAAGTTATCTACCGTTTAATTTTGTGGCCTAATCTGTCAAAATGAATCCCTCCTTAACGGGACAAATGACCCATAAAGAGCGCTCGGCTTGTCCTTCAGATAAACAAACATCAGGGTGTCCTCCAAGATACCCCGCGAGCACACAACAAATCACACTCAGAGACGTCCTTTGTTTGAATAGTAAAGATTTAGCATGGATTCATGAACTCTTGCGGAGGAGGGACCTCAGCTAACCTCCACGAGTCACGTACGATCGCATTAATTCTCTCACAAACATATGTGCTTCTTCCAAAAATGCAAATACAAAGCTTATAAATTTCTGCAAGATGAAATTAAGACATTAGGACACTCTCTTTGAAGAGTATCTGCAGGTTTGAGTTGTGGCTCCGTCTTCAAACGTTTACATTCAATTTAATTCTGTTCAAGCAGCTGCTTTGAAGTGGTATGACGCACATAAGATAGCCAGAATGAGCGTTTGTGTTATGTTGTCTCCTACAAACCGTGTGGTCCTGTGTATGACCTGGACTGACACCAACAAACCCTCACAGCTGTGGCACGAAGAAACTGTGACCAATGGGTTAATGGGCAAAATATTTAATACAGACAGCAAAGGGGGAAAAATGACTTCAATTATTTGCTATAATCAGTCCATGATGTCTGGTGTACATCAGTGCAGTCATTTGAAAATCTTTTTAACCCCGATGTCAACTGAAAATATAACAAAGACGACACATTAAATGCTGAAACTTATACATCTTATTGTTTTTTTGGAAAAGAAGTTGGGACAGTAATGTGTTTTCCTACAACAGCAATCGCAAAGTGCGAACCAAAGACAGCAGTAGTTTTAGTTTTGAAAAACAAATGTTTGCACAGTTATTGCTTGACATGCAGTATCAGCCGCTCAACGCTGTCACATTTAATAATGTGTCAGTTACTGCAGGCAGGCCAGTTTAGCACTGTAATACAGTACTGAGCAAAACTCATGAGTCACCCCTCATTTCTTTATATTTTGCTTCCAAGGAGACTGACTTTTCCTATCATTTCTTTTTTAAAGTGTTCTTCTCTGGGCTTTCTCAGGCTCTTTCAAAGTTTTTCTTTGGGCATTGGCTGCTTTCAGTCCCATCCTTGTACCTGACCATTTTCAGATAAATGATATTTTTGTTTGTAAAGCCACTGAACACTGACCTATGAATCATTCAAGCATAAAACAGGCACCTAGCTCAAAGGATGAACCAGTGTTGTTTCTACACGTAACAGACAACTTAGCAAGAAACCCATTGTAAATTGTATCTTTGGACACTTACTAGCAGCCTGTTATGTCAGGAACACATGGAGAGACATAATTTGTTCCAATTTCTTTGGCTGAATGCATGAAAAATGCCAAAAATAAAACAGTTTTGACAGACATAAAATAGCATTTTTGCATTCATAAATAATGACTGACAGAATATAATGTAAATATAAATATGACATTAAACGTTCTGGGTGACAAACATGTCATCATCATAAAATGTATCAAATCTAACATGAACATTTCAAAAGAAAATCATTTTTTAATTTATTTCTATTAATTTCAATCAAATAAAGCGTGTAAATGCTTCACAAATCAAGTAAAATCACATTTTTACTGATACTTTTGACATGTTTTAAAGATAAAGCACAAACACAACACAGACATGTCACCTTTTGAGTTAAATGTGTGATTGTTCTAGAAAATAGCAGCTGTTTTGAAGACTCAGTTGTTATTTGATGTCTGTATGTTAGTCCACCAGTCTTCAGTCTCAGTTTAGCTGTTTTACTCAATGTTAAGGCTGGAATACACATTAAGCAACAAACATGTTTTTAGCATCACTGGACAAAAAAATAAACCCATATTAACCTTTCAGCATACTGCAAATCAAGTGGAGTGACAGAGAACTGGACTCCTTCGCTTCCTTTGGGGCTCTGTCTTCAGGATTTAGGAAATCGAACCTGTGCTGAGAGATTTTCAGGTCTTTTTTTTAGATCAGGTGAGTAGTTTAAAGGATGAAAATTAGAGTTGCAATGGGTTAAGCAGTAGTTTTCACCTGAAAGTCTGAGTCAAAACTCACTTGACATGTCAGCATGGACTTAGTTTCAACTAACTAAGTCCACGCTGACAACCCTGCAGCTTGGTTAACCCCAATAATCTACCACTAGTCAAGACACAAGAAAAAACAAATCAACTAACAGCTTCTACTTGCTGTTATCCTGCCCCCCTCCTTCACCTCTCATGTACCTGATGATTTGTTTTGGTATAGACGAACGCCGTCGGGTCAGTATTTTGGGGATACAGGACCGCCTTCGGATGGTTGAGACCCTCCTGGGGCTCCTCTGGCCCTTTGGGGGAACGGTGTTGACGCGTTCAAAGCGCACCCTTTTCTCACTACGTTCACATCGGAGTAAGAGGTTTGCAGGGAGGTAAAGAGGGAAAGCAAAAAAGAAAAAGAAAAAGCAAGGTAAAAGGGAGGAAAAGAGAAGAAAGAGAGCAGGATTAATTGAAAGAAAGCAAAAGCATCTAATAGTTTAGTTGAGGAATTATTAGAATGACAGATTTTGCTTGCAGAAGCAGAAAGAGGAAATTAGCAGCTGGAGAAAATAGGAAGAGAGGACAGAAGAGTTCTCTTTATATAGCCGTGTGTGTGTGTGTGTGTGTGTGTGTGTGTGTAACCTTTTAATGGACTGAGTGATGGAGGGCAATCTCTCCGCAGGAGGTCTGAGGTAGTTGTTGGAAGTTTCCAAGGCAGCAATGCAGGTCTGAGGGTTTTCCCCTGGCATGCTGACACTGCGCAGGCGCCTCACTGGCTGTGACACACACATAAACACACACACAAATGATACAATCATGCTCTGCACCACTGAGAATGAGTGACAGCATGTCAAGAAACAAGCTTATTCCACACAGAAGAAGCAATCCACTAGGGTTAGAGTTTTCAGGGGTACGGTCTTCTTCATTAGATGGAATTTACTGAGTTGCCAACACGTGAAAGACCGTCACATGTTGTTGAAAGCGCTCAAAAACAATTCATTCGTTTTTTGTTTTGATTTTTTTCCAGTAAAACGTGTGCTTGTAGTCAGAATTTTACACCTCTTATCTTCCTTTTACTCCAGACATGCTTTTGAGTCCTGTGCCTTTACCTGGTTGGGCGCTGGCGCGTCATCCGGTGTCAGCTGGATGGTTGGGATGTCCAGTTTCAGCCATGGTGGCTTCTTCCTCTGGAGGCTGCTGCTCCTGCTGCTCGGCTCATCCATGCTTGCTGCCTCCCCCGACACCTGCCAGCTGGGCAACACAAACAGAGAAGGAAATGGGTTTTTGGGACAAGTGCTGAGACAAATTAACAAACTGTCACAAGCCAAAAAATCCAAAGTTACCAGCTTGGTCGATTAATCGCAGACAGCAGACAGAACGTGCTAACAGTCAGCTGTAATCCACGTGATGCGAACTCGCACAGACACAGTACTGAGGCACAATGTGGAGTGGTACTGAACCACATTTGAGCAGATCTATTATTAGATCTTCATTCAGATGATTGTGTCAACTGAATTACTGAGACTGAAATAAACATGCTGATAGTATTAGGAGCAGCGGCCCACTATTTTCTTATTCTGGCCACAGGTGTGAAGGTAAATAAAGCCACAAGCAAGCTGCACTGTTGCGCCTCTGGTGTCCTGAAGTTTAACTCCTCAACACTGATAGCTTCAGTTTGCTCGTTTGCTCCAGGTAGGGCTCAAACACACAACCTTAGCATTACTCTGCTGTTTGCTGTCTTACAAGCAGCACTGCAGCACATTTAGATACCTTAATGCAAACACATGACACATTATTTAAGCTGAACTCAAACCTTTCCTAAACACCAGTTAATATTCTCTCCATTCCCACAGGATGCTCAGCATTTATCCGCAAACTAAGACCTACCGGTACTTACTCCTCGTACTGGAGTTTTGGAGGCGCGTCAGTGCAGCTATGTTTCAGAACCACAAGGTGGCACTAAGTTGCTCACATGGAAGGCTTGTGCTCAGATAAAACACAAGCATGTCACTTTAACTTCCTCAGTTTGCAAATGTTTGCTGTGGAACTTTTTAATAATGTGCAGAACCAAAACTGTCATTTCTTTCCCTTTAAATTATGAACCTCAAAGCTGCTGCTGCTTGATGATGTGTGATACAAGACCTGTGCACATTTTGTCTGTTTACTGTGTCACTGTTTATTTAGTTACTCTACTCTAAAAACGATCCTGATCTACTGGCATATGTGGATTATCTGATTAATTATCTGTGTTGGTGTAATGTGCTGGAGACTCAAGCACTGTCTTTAGTGTAATTTTTAAACTAGTTTGTGCTCATTGCTTAAAAAATATCAGACAAAATATTGTGTAGCTATCAAAAGCCAGCAGTGGGATGAGTGTTTTTGGTTTGTGGGGTTCAACTTGTCATCAACTTAGCACTACTCTACCCTCCCACACGCACGGTCTGCCTTAAAACTCATAAAACCAAGGAGCATAAAACTTCGCTGCTCCAGGTGAGACTCGAACTCACAACCTCGGCATCTCTCTGCAGGTTACTGTCTTATAAGTACCGCGCGCTGACCGATTGCGCCACTGGAGCCCCTGCAGGGTGCCTGCATTTCAGCTCATTTTGAGAAAACCCCAGTCTTTCTCGAATCATGGTTACAGCCTGTGCCAAGTGGAAGTAATTGTGCATGAGTGAAGGGGACTATTACTGCATAATAGGACATCTGCATGGGGCTCTGGTGAGAAGTAATGAGCGAACACCGTCGAGGAGCTCCCGTAGGTTTCAGCTGCGAATTGTTCTGTGATTCGTAGCGGTGAGTGAAATTACAGGCTCTCCTCTTTTGCCATAAAGTCATTAAAGTCAACAATAATCTCTGGTGATCCTGGAGCCACCAATGGCAGGATCAGACTTCTGGCCAGAAAATCAAAGGCAGCAGCAGGAGTACTTCTTGATACAAACTAATCCAGACAGGACGGCATGTACTTCCAAAGCCCAAGACCTCCTGCACACAAACCTATAGAGTTGCAGCAAAACCGCGAAGGAAATATCTCTTTTTGGATAACTTCGCTTGTCATTTCGAGAGTGTATTTTTCAGTAAAATCCGATTTTCTTGTGTATCTGCTCTCAGGCGAAAAGGCCGTGTCTATTTTGATAGTGATCTCTATACGGCAGTGCCTAGAGCAGGTGTGAACTCGATGTTGTCGGTATGGGGTGGGCGTTTGCACAAATAAAGCATGATTACTCAGCTGCAGATGGGAGTAGGAGTAGTGACACAACAAGGAGCGTGAGTTGTGCATGTTCTTTGTTGTAGACAATATGTTTAGCTGTATTATATGCTGGAACTACTCAGGTTGGTGGAGTCTGGGAGGTTTGGTTTGGCTAAAACAAACTCATTTTTGCTAAGCACAGTTTATTTTGGAGGGGTTGTGACAGATTTAAATGAAAAGTGGAAGGGTTCACCACAATCATTTGTCTAGGTGGTAAAAAACATTGGTCCTGACAGAATAATCGTACCTTCTATTGGATTGCTTCAACCTTAACTACTGTTCTCTAAGGCAAAGCACAATACACAGCCTACACTATAAATATTCAATGTTAAATATCAACACAAACCGTCAGTGACAGCAGAACATAAGACTCAAGGAGCGGCAGTGTCATCCCTTATCAAATAATGTATCTCACTATTGCCTTAGACTGCCAAATATTTTGTGCAGACGTTCATGGTGCCCAGGGGATAAGTCTTCTGACTTTGATGATTCCCCCGATTGCTCAGCCGCCACCATGAGGTTTATATTTGTGGTTTTGCATGAGCTGTCTAGACTGCCATGACATTTTGCAGATGTTTCTCTCTCAAGAAAAATTATTAGGCTTCATTTTCACCTTGTCCAATACTTTGTTTTACATTTAAAGTCTGCAAAAGTAATCACACCCTCATCAGCTTGCTCTTTGTGTTTTGTCTTTAGTCCAGCAAGATTTCTTAATGACCTGTTTAAGATGATTATAAATGCTTTTTAAGACTTATTTCACATCCATGTTGGCAGAAGAAAAGGATGAGGGATACGAATGAGAATCACAGAGCCAGAATTAGTCCAAAGCACCACCACTTTAATGTTGGCGTAGCTCTAAGCACTGTCTGGGGTTACAGGAGTGATGCTGCTAATGCAGAGTGGGTGGCACTGGAGTGGGGTTTTCGGTACTCCTGGTGGTGTGTTATGGCAACCGATGTTTTTCTGACTTCCTGTGCAACTGTAAAGCTTTAACACCTAACATGTTCACTTATGAGTGTGTACGTCACATTAGCACACACCCCACACTGCACTATAAAACACAAGCTGGGTGTGCTTTATATTCGCTGTAGTTTCCGTTAGTGGCTACTGGCAACATGTTGGTTTTAATTTATAGTATTGTTACTGCATGATCAATATACCCCCTCCCACTCCAAAAAAATAAATAAATAAAAACAAACATAAAACACATTTATAAAAATAACTTCAGAACGTGGAGGTTTTCAGACACTTTAAGGCCCAAAAGTAATGTGACTGGAATTTACACTTTAAAGACCCTGTTATAAATAACTACTAACATGCTAACACACCAGAAATGGACATTTTTACTGTATTGGCAGTGCGTTTGGGATCATTGTCATACTGGCTAAACATATGAATATACTTCAATCTTTCTGGATCCATATTTCCATCTATTTTGACAAGATCTTCAACACCGCTGTCTGAAATGCAGCCTCAACCCATGAAAGAGCCTCCACTGTGTTTTACAGATGGCTATAGACATATATTTTACCTCTTTCCTGACCTAGATGAGAATCTGAAGCAAAGAATTTAGACCTAAAAAAGACCTAAAAAGACTCTTGACTGCCACTCTTTCACTGAGACAGATTGATGAACCAAAAGGCTAGATGCATCTCAGATGTCCTGTGTCAGGTCTTTGCTGATTATTTCTTATTTCTTAAAGTCATGACTTTCAGATACTGTTCATCTGCTGTAAATAGTATTTAGGCCTGCCACTTCTTCGTTTGTCCTCCACTTGTCTATTTTCCTCAAATTTTTCAAGGAAATACTACACAGCATGCTCAGATTTGACCAAGTTTTGGGATTTTTGTAAAAGTTTATGGTTTATTGTTGCAAAAATACTGTTTTATGTCTGTCAAACATTTTTTATATTCAACTAAAGAAACCATGTGTTTTTTCAACTGGCTGCTAGCAAAGTGATACAGTTTAAAATTGGTTCTTTGCTATGTTTTCTGTTATGTGTAGACACAACACTCTCTCCTCCTTTGAGTTTGGTGTTTTTTTTCATGATTGAATGATTCATAGGTCAGTGTTAAGTGGCTTTACAAACAAAACATTCCTCTGAAAAGGTCTGGTACAAGGATTGGACTGAAAATAAGGGCCGATGAAAAACTGAAAGACCTTTAGAAAGCCTGCAGAACTATTGCTCAGGACCACTTTTAAAAAATTACAAGAAAGTCTGGCACAGCACAGTATACAGTAAACACTAGCGTGTTGATGGCCAAGTTTCAAAATGATCAAACAGATGTAATTACAATGTGGCTTTGAACTCAGATTATCTAATAAAGTATTTTAGAATTCTTCTTTGAAAGTTGAGAATGCATATGTAGATGTAGAGAGCATTCATGCACTGGGCCAACACAGTTTTTGGTCACAAAGTAAAATATCAAACAAAAGTTGGATTCCGTTCTTTTCGCCTCTCAGCTGCCTGTGTCAGTGTTTTGGTCCCTCTGCGGTCACATGAAGGAGCCTGCGCGTTCTTTTATAAACACACCCCTGCAAATAGAAGGCTTCACAAAAATCCTTTGCTTCACCACATCCTCTGCTTATTTTGTAGTGGTGATACTGTGTGCGCACGGCAACATGAACTCAGGCACTCTGATATGCACTTTTCAAGTAAGGTCGAAATTTGCTCAATCTACACACTCGCTCACATGCATGTACTACATAGCGCTCGCCAGAGCCCCCTCGCATCAGGTTTTTGCAGGTCTCTGCTTGGTTGAAGGTGCAATGCGGTCCAAAATCAATATCCCCATTTTTTATCTTGTTTTGTAACATTTGACATTTGTTATTCCATAATCTTGATCTCTCTCCTCTTTTTTTCCTCTAGTTGGATTTTTCATGACAGGCAGATTAGGGTATGTAATCCCCGTGCTGTATGCCACATGACACTGCCCTGCTGTTCAGCCACAGAAGCTCGTACTGCCCACCGACTGGATGGAGGTGATGCTGTGATAGTGTCGTCAGCAGGATGTGGTGTCACTGATATCAATAAATCAAATTCAGCAAAAAAGCAAAAGGTAGTGTCATCGCATAATCACACTTGCCAGCAATGAGCCTTCATATTTCAGTTCTGAAAATTATCCTCTCCTTGTTGGAAGCATTAAGACTGAGTACTTGCTCTGGATGCAGTAGCATACTTTTTATGATAGCAGGAAAGAACGTTTAAAGGTTTTTATGTTCTTATTTTGGCATCAATTTGCCATCAAAACTCCAATTTTGTCATGTCAAAGTGTTACCTCAAAGGAAATATGAACATCTGTGCACAGCCTGCTGTGCTTCCAGGGTACTACAGCAGAATGGTGGCGTAACTGGATCCGCTTTACATGGAGTGACATTTGCTGACGTGTCGAGACAGAATAAAACAAAGGCATCTCTTTGGCACCGAAGCAAGACTTGTCCTGACACTGCTCCCTGATTCTGGTCTTTGAGGCTGAAGCAACCAGTAACTGTGCCATGGAAAGCTACCGTGACTGCATGTCAATAAGCTTTGATATTCAGTGGCTCATCATGTTAAGCAGGCCACAATCTGCTCTCTGCACTATCTCCCTTTTATTCTCTAAATCTCTTGCCTTCTTTGTTCTTTTTCTTTCTTTTTGGCTCCTCTTTGAGGGTGCAAGACTTTCATTTACTCTGCTTTTTAATATTCAGTGTACTGCCCAAAAAATTGTTTGGGTGCTTTGGTAGGATGGTTACAAAAATTCTGGATATGCAATATCTAGCTATATTTAAATCAAAGTGCTGTATTAAATCAACTTCTTTCATGCAAAGACCGAGTAACACAGTTAACTTAATCCATGCATCTTTAGAATATTTAGCTTTAGAAACTCTGTGACAAAGTGACACTTGGTGAACTAGCGTACCTGCCAGCCCAGCTGCTGCCACTCCTGCCAGCCAGGCAAAAAACAGTCAATTAAAACACTCAGGCATCAACTGTTTCCTGCTGTCCAGTATAATCTCTGGGCACTAGGTTGGTTTTAATGTTACTTTTCATTGTTTCCATTGGGCTGATTTTGCCTCACAGACCTGGCAGGACCCATCTGAGCTTCTTTTCTATTTTCTCTCCGGTAGCACATTTAGTACCCCTGGCATTTTATCTGTGATTGTACAGAATTTCATTCAGCAAGAAGTCACGGAAGAGCAAAAAAAAAAGCTTTTAGAGTTCTTGGAAGTAAGCAGGCTTAGCTGGGCTAGATTCCCAAGACTCAAGATGTCAATGCGTATCTGTATCAGTGACTCCAGGCACTGTCTTCTACTTTTTGTAACAATTCATATTCTCAAAGAGAAATGTTTTCTTCATTTTAAACTTGGCTCACTTTCCCTCAAAGATCAATGATGTCTGGCTAAATTTCTGTGCTTTTGTTTCATTGCTGGAAGCAAATCCACAAATCCCAATGATTCCACTTTATTTAAATATACTTGCATGGTGTGGCTATGCCTTAATACCAGCATAATTTTATTTTTTCATATTTTGAATGGTGGAAAACCAATAAAAATTTTCAGCTGGCTGGAGCCAGTTTCATTGCAACCTTAATATACTGACTTTTAACAGATTGGCTAGACTGCTTCAAACCTTTTGCATTACTGTTGCCTTTGATAGCAAGGCAATAGCAACTTAAATAACCAATCGTTACAAACCAAGACGTGCAGAAGAGCATCTCTGAATGCACAGTATACTGAACTTGAAGCAAATGGGCTATAGCAGCAGAAGAACAGACTGGGTAGCATTCCTGTCAGCTAAGAACAGGAAACTGAGGCTACAGTTTGTACCAGCTCACCAACTGTTACCAGTTGGACAAGACTGTAAAAACATTGCCTGGTTTGATTAGTCTTGATTTCTACTACAATATTCGGATGGCGGGTCAGTTTTTAGCGTTAACAACGTGAGGGTATGGATCCATCCTGCCTTCTAACTTGTTTCAGGGTGGCGGTGTATTGGTATAGGAGATATGTTTTTGGTCAACTTTGGGGCCCTTAGTATCAACTGAGCACCATTTAAACATCACAGCCTACCAGAGTATTGTTGCTGACCATGTTCATCCCTTTATGACCACATGGTATCGATCAAGATTCATATCCTGAGTGTGCAGCCAGCAAATCTGCAGCAACTGTGTGACGCTATCATGTCAATATGGAACAAAATCTCTGATGGATGTTTCCAGCACTTTGATGAATCCATGCCACGAAGAATTAAGGCAGATCTGAGGGCAAAAGCAAGGTGTACCTACTACTGTATCCACTGAGTGTTAGTGAAGTTGTTACTTGGATTTTATTTGTGCAGTTCTTTTTAATAATGCCAGACAACTGTTAAATTTCAGGTCCAATGTTTATTTTTATTTGATGGATACATGGTATATTTAGTAAAGAGCCCCGGTGTTTCCTTTGCTCTCCAGCAAGAATGTGTTATAAAACTGACAATTATCAGTGCACTTCCAAGTTAACTGGCTTGAACTCAGCATAAGATTAAAACTCAGACAGCCCAGGAGGGTTTGAACTGCTCTTTTCTAATAGGCACTACACCCTGCCAAACAGCACCACTGGGCCCATTTCAACTTCAGTGTTAAACTAGTTTTTCTTCTCAGGGCAGCGCTTTTCTGATTTACTGCCATTTCATTGCATTCATCTGTTCTTACAGATCCTTTTGCACACATAAACCCTGCTCCCGGACGCTTCCCACAACTGTGAATCTCAAATCTTGTAATTATTCTTTACGGTTATGTAACAATGCATGAAAAGGCTATAGATTTGCATTGAATTATCCTGCGTGCTTCTATCATCCTACCCTCAATCCCAACCCCCTACAAAGGGACTACATTTGCTCTGGGCTCTCATCTGTGCCAGATGTTAGTCATAACACAGTAGGTCATTTCCTTTCTGTTTGCAGAGTTTGAATGATGAGTGCATGTGTGTGTTTCTCTAATCTGCTACTACCTCTAAAACAAACACTAATAAATGATTAAACATCTGCCGCTACAGAAACAGAATTTCTGTCATGTCAGTAAGTAAAAACAAGAAATGATGAATGACATAAACAAATAAAACAGAAGAGCATTCATGTCTTTCCTTGCCAAAAACATTAATTAAAATTGTCTGTTGACTTTTGGACTTCCTGACTTTCTAAATTTGCCAGCATTAAATGTTTTTTTACAGTGTGCATTCACTGTTCTAAAACAACAGTTTCTTACTGTACAAATATAACAGTACTGTGCTCAATAGAAGATTTACAGTAACATGTATAAAGGTAATTAGATCTTTAAACATTATTAGGAGGAGACTTTAACTTTTGTGTCTATTCCCCGACTCCTGGTTATAAGATGGCTGTGGGGATACAGCCATATTTAACATTTTGGCAGCCACACTGAGACTGAACGCTGGCCAGAAAAGATTATTCACCACAGAAGTCTAAGTTGGACCCATTGCTAAATCTTGTTCTCAGCTGCATATCCAAAACATGCAATATGTTTGAAAAAGCACAAATAAATGAATAATATGAACATAACAGTTTATATTCCCATGAGTCTTTGTGCTCACTTGTTAGTAATGTCCATAATCCAAGCAGCCACCTCCTCTCATTGATAGAATATTTACTACTATTTTTACTTTTTCTTTCTGCAGCCTGCTTATTAAATGTGGTGGATGACAAAATGATTTTGCCCTGGTTAGTTATAATTAAGCTCAACCAAAAAAAATGAGACTCAAATTTGACAAAATAAAAACATTGTAAAACAGAACAAGACTGTAAAGCAGCTTGGTGCCAATATTTTCCCCCTCAGAGACATCAGTGTTCAGAGAATTCAGCTGCACTGAACTGAATTATGCAGACTCACGATCAGATGAATTCAGCTATTTATCAATTGAAAAAGGATGTCGACTGATATTCATACCTTTATTTGGTGATTTAAAAACAAAAATTCCCGATATATCGGCCAATATATATTTTTTCTTTCAAATACATGAAACATAAACAGATTTCCTATCATCTGTCATGTGTAGTTATTTGTTTACTTATTTATTCCCTTCCATGTCTATCTTTTAAATGTTCATATATTGGCCAATATATATGCCAGTACTAACATACTGGTAAAAAGCTAACAGACTGGTAGACTGGTAAAGTTTCTGTGCATTCTTACAATAAATCCCACCACTGATTGCCTGTTTATATGCCACAACACTGATTCCTTTTCCAAATTCTAACATCAATCTGTAGATTGTTCACTTAGGAGTTTGATTGTGCTCCAAAATGCGCTGACAGACTCACAGTGGGGGGTCTTAATGAATTCAAACCATCTGTCTAAACGCTGCTTTGATTGTCCTGCGGCGTCTGTCTTTTATCTTCTTACCGCAGATTACACGACAGTGAGCAATTCATTAGTCAATCAGCCGCTGTGCAGCTACAACTCAACTCACATCAGCGCACAGGGGTGCTGGAACATATCCCACCCACTTAGACACACACACACACAAAACCACAAAAAAGAAACCCACACACAAGTGACGGTGCTACTTAAGGCTACTGTATGTGTGTACATAAACACGTCCCACTGTCAAATACGACACACTGGAATAATTTATAAAAAAGACAGGCTGATAGAGACCACATTGTAGTCTAAAACTTCTTGTCCTGTCACAAAGACGTCTTTGAAACCTTGCATCCCATTCCTTAGTGATGCTTGGTTTTCTCATTCACAGAAGATGAACGTTTTTCAAGTAGTTTTTCCATCTGCTTTTGAATCTCTACACCATCTGCCACGACAGAAACTCTCAAGAGCTCCTCATCCATTTTAGAAGAAAACCACTGCCCTCACCTCCCTCTGTGCCATAAAACAGCTTTAGTCAAACGTGATCTGGTTGCACACCTTGCAAATACAATTTACAGTTATTAAATGACACTACAAGGCTTCTTATTGACAAAATCGCTTGTTTACAGCAGTTTATTGATGTTTCAAATGTCACAAAAAAAGAATAAAATGTCATTCGATTTTATAAACTTTTGAAACTTTGCCTTGAGGACACCGGTACAACCAGAAGCAGAATAAAATAAACAGAAATTCCTAATGTGCCGTGTTCCTCCTGTCTGCCTTTCACAGCTACACAGTAGGCTAGGAAATGCCTCACATTCCTGTAAAGAGCCCGAGTACCTTGCAGCCGATTTCTACTCTAATTTGTCAGCTGCAGTATGATAAGTGTGAGAACCGTGACCGATCAACATCAGGCCAAATATACGATCATCAACTTTTCCAAGGAATGTGTTACTAAAAAGCAGATTTTTATTATGGTGAAACTGAAAAGCTGACAGTGAATAATACTGACTACATGAGGTGCGAAATCTAAAAAATATTCAACTCGATATTCTGGTTTGACACATATTAATAAATGTAATAGGGGCAAGTTTTAGTACCTGTAGCAAAAGCTTTATTGCTCTCCCTTAACAATGGGTAGAGGTACTATCACCCAGGAGGGGCTAAAAAAAAAGACACTTATTTTATTCAATATTTATTCAGTTCTATTTACAGACCACCAATTTGCAACAACAGCTTTTTATGCTGTAAGGAAAAAACACTTACATATATGGAGAGTAACCCATCAGCCTCCTATAGGCAAGCATTTGATAACAGTGAGTAGAGAAATGCTCCCTTTTACTCCAAGAACCAGATTTTACAATTACTTTCTAATAATGTATACACCCTAACATCTAAATGCAAAGTTTATCTGCTTACAAATATGCTTGGCAGAATTGCTAGAATGTCCTTTTGCCTTAATACAGAAGGGAACAGCATAAAAAAGCTGCTTAGCTATACAAAGATAAACAGAAGCCCAAACAATGAGCGCAGGTCAGAGGTCAAATCTTCCTCTGAGTACAATCATGTCTCTCAACTAGTGAGCTATCTAAGCAGGACAGATTTAATTGGCAACGCAAAACTGGGGCAGAAGCGGGAAGTTAAAAATCGACAGCTACACTTCCTGCACTCTTGGTTTTGCATAATCCAAAAGTCTCAGATGTGTTTCACAAAGGAAAAAATGTCTCCTATGAACGTCATTAAGAGATTAAAGGATTGGCACAGACTACTGGCATCAAGTGTTTCCCCACTGTAGATTGACACGTGGCCCGTGGGGAAGCAGTTTCAGACTGACAAGCAGGAAAGGCACGCAGACGTGTATGCATTCAAAATCCGACCCGCTGCACTTTAATTCACACCCACACAATTCTGATGAAGCAGTCTGCACAGGAAGACAAGCCTTTTTATCTGTGCAGAGCTAGCGATCGCGTCGAACCTCAAGGTAACCTTTGCTGGGAAGCGAACAGTTCGTAAAACATCAAACTGTGACAGTGATGCCAGTAAAAAAAACATAAGTGGCAAAAGTTGCAAGGATGCATTCATTACGGCTGGGAAAAGTTCTCAGAGGACGTTAGCGTGATAATGGGACGCGACCTCACGCTGCCTCTTGACTGGAGATGACCTGGAATGCATCGAAGCAGAGAGGAGAGGAAAAACAGAACAACAGATGGAGAGAAAAGGGTTTTTATGTCATGTTGGGAGAAGATGAAAGATGGGTAAAAAAAAAAAAAAAA
>VUQG01002892.1:0-16124 GCA_015106755.1 Etia nguti
CTCTGTTATCACTTCCAACATAAATGAAGACAGAAAACTACACAGCAGTGACGTTTGTAGGGTTACTGAAGTTGGACTAGCTGGTATATGATGCTGTGCTAGTGATCGCTAGCGACACAGCTATGTTAGCATAACAAAGCATAACAGTGAAGCTGGAGAATGAACGCTGAATTTGACAAATGCAATTGCATGGAAAGATGCTGTAAATGGACCAAACTTCAGTAGGGGAGAACATCTGAGAGAATCCATCCACAATACGAGGTTAGTCATTAATGTAAGATAAGATAACTTTTATTAGTCCCACACCTGGGAAATGTGTTTTGTTACAGCAGAAAGTGGACAGTGCAAAGTTACATAGCAAAAATTAGAAAAACACTGGAACAACATGGGAATAGAGCAGCTGCAAGAGAATTCGACATTAATGAATCAATGGTACGGAAGTGCAGAAAGCAAGAGGAATGAGTTGAGTAAAGTTTGACTTATCTGACTGTTTTCGTTTAATGCGCCTTATAATCCCGTGCGCCTTATGTATGAAAACAGACCGGTTTTATCGACAGTGCGCCTTATAATCCGAAAAATACGGTAGTTGAACCGTACTTCTAACTAGATGTCTTCTTTTGTAATCAACATATCAAAAGTATAATCACATCATCAGCATATAGTGATAGTTTATGCTCTGTTTGTCCCTTATGGACATTTTTGTTGTAGTTATCTGATGAATAATAAGGCTTGCTGTGCTGTTAATTGTACTGAAAGACTGTCCCGACTGGAATTTTAGGACTTACTTAGAAACTTAGAGCACCACCCACCTTTTCAAATATGGCTACTAATTGGTCTCAGGGAAGGAGCTGTGATGAAGGCTTTAAACCAGGAGTCTTTAAACCAGTAGGTGATGTCACAGTAACTGTGTCCATTTTACCCATCTCAGATTTTAATACCTAAGGAATATGGTTGGTTTGTCATTTGTCTTTTCAATGTTCTGTTGGTGGGAATAATGATGGAAACAAGTCATACCATTCTATTATTGAATAAGTCTGTTGTATTTTAATAGATATTTAAGAAATCCAAACTCCAAAAAATACCCAGAGAATTTAACTTCTTGGACAAACATCCAACCCATTTCCTCACCCGAACAAAGTCCTCTTTTCTGGGCTTTGCTCTCATTTCTGAGGCATAAAACACGCTCACTAAATGCATGAGTGAAAACCACAGACAAATCACTTCCTTCTAAAAGATGTGAACACGATGTGTGAATTAGCACAAATCGCAAATAAAAGAGGACAATTTTTCTTAAGTGTCTCGTCATGGCTCAGTGTTTGAAATGTTTACCAGCTGGCCGCAGCTCGCAGTGAACCCATTCAATCCAAACACATTACCGGCCGACGCGGGGAGAACTCTGTCCTCGAGTTTTTCCACCCCCTTTCTCCCTTTTCTTTATTGTATGAGCAATTTGCCGACTGAGCCAATTAGCCAAAGGGAGAAGGGGGAGCGGAGAGGAAGGGGGACTCGTACCGATGGCGCACAGATTCATTTCTGCTCCAGGAGCCGGCCCCCGCTGGCTTACGGCGAGCAGGAGCCCAGAGAATCCGGCGAGCCGAGAGGACGGACAGAGTCACGCATGTGGAGAGCGTTATTTATTTCTTCATTATTAAAATAAGGCAGGGGAGGGGGGGCAGAGGACAGCGAGGTTAATCTGATGACTCAGGCATAAAGAATGTGCATTTAGTTTGTGCTTTTAGCCTGCATTAGCATAACCTCGCCGCGATGACAAACGATGAATGGTCCGGTGATTGGCTCGTGTCAGCAGGCTTAATGTCAATAGTAAATTGGAGGGCTTGTTAGGCGAGTCAGGGGACGCGGTTACGAACAGCGGCGGGGCAGTCATGTACAAAATAATGTCTATTAGGACTAATTTAATCAAGGCCTCCCTTTTACAGATGAATTAGAATGTAGGGGCCAATTATTTTTCAACATTTGCACTGGCCCTGCCTGTCAGGAGGCTCTCCTGCTTCCTCTCTGCGAGTGTGTGTGTGTGTGTGTGCGCGTGCATGTGTGTGTGCTGTTTAAAATGCAGGCCATGGGGCCACCTCGGATCTGCAGGGGCTGCAGATAATAGTGGAGAGATGATGGCAGGCGGGATCAGCTAGTTATCCACCGCAGATGAAATGGAGCCCGGCTCGATCTGAACACACGGATACACGACCACACATGTATGCAGATAATTCCACGCATGCATACGGATATAGTGTGAGCCCGGCCTCATGGGAGACACGGTGACATCTATTTCAGGCCTGTTACGTGACACTTCTGCCCACATGCATGTTAAATAGGGCGGCTGTAGTTCAGGTGGCAGAGCCGGGTGTTCACTAAACACGGGGTTGGAGGTGTGATGCGTCATTCTTTAAACACACTTAATCCACTGCCTTTGGTGTCTGGACCTTTTCTGCTCATTCACAGCTCTTAGATTAAAGCTGCTTTGATTTAGGGTTCAAAGTACTCCTTATTTATCTTATAGTGGGTCTTTGTGCAGCCCATCAGTTCATCCTTTTACTTAAGAAGGGCACACATGTAAACTACCTCTCTCCAGATATTCATACCTGAACATAGTAACAAAAAACTGCAGTAAATTAATTAAATATGAGAGAAAATTTGAACGATGGGCAAATGTTTAGGCTTTGGGTTGTGTTTGGTTCAGAAAATCGATGCTACATTTCAACTGAAGTCTCATATACTTTGGCCAAAAGTCCACTCCAACAGAGCAGGCTGTACCAGTCCCCGTTTGAAGCCCCTCAGCTCAACACCACTCCACAGTCAGCAGTTTCTGTAGCAAAATGAGCCTAACATAAAGCAAATTCACAAAAATTTCAAACTGCCCTTATTCTTTAAAAAGAGCTGATGAATAATAGAAATATTTGATAATCTTTTGTGTTTTTATGCATGAACTGCCGACATGAATCAAAATGAGGAGGCTGTGAACACCTCTGAGACCCGAGGGAGGCTAAGGACCTCCATCAGTGACTGGCTGTAATTAATAACTTCAAATCGTTCTGTATCACCATCTGATCTGCACGTGTCCATCTCAAATCACACCAGTCCAATCTGTGTTATGATCACACAGTAGAGGGTGGGGTGGGGGTGCGCGCGTGAGTGGAGGATATCAGTTTGGGTTTTATGGGATACGAAGCAGGGCTGTCCCCTCCTCCTCCCCACCACTGGCTCTGACCCTGGGGGGCAATTATGTTGTGATGTGTCTGCCCCCTTCCTCCCGGTCGCCCCATCTGGTCCCCTGAGCCCAATCCTGCTGCCTTGTCGGGCCGCCCGCCGCACCTGCACCCCAGTCCAGATTAAAAGCCCCCGGTCTAATTTTAAATCTGTTAGCGCTGGCCTTTTCTTAGGGGGGAACAAGACTAATCTGTTCCCATAAAGGGCCCTTATTCTTTCCCCTCTCCTGGCTCCCAGCGCCGACAGACCTGCTGCTGAATTATTACTGGCCGCGCATTCGTCATGCGGGGCCCGATGTTAAGTGCGTGGCGGCGCCGCGATGCATGGCCCTGCGAGTTCATCCTTTAGCCGACCTCATTCCTGCTCATTTTTCTGCTGTCTAATTAAGGTGTGGCTCCCCGGCACCTACATACCTCTGCCTCCCCCTGTTGTTCACACTGAAAACTGCCGTGACGGCTTTCAACAGGACGTAAACTCTTTTTTTAATCTGTTAACGAGCAGTGAAATGATAGTAATAATAAACCTGTTTGAATCCTTGATATCACCATTATTCATCATTCAGAGGCACATATACTGCTGGTAGTACGGCTGCAGGTAACTGACTGGAAGCACTGGGCAGCGTTTGGTTGATCATCTCCATCTCAGCAGAAGATCTCAGTGAAACAATGAACACAGGCTGTGAGCATGCTCAGATGTGTGTGTGTGTGTACATAAACAGGGAAAGACGCTGACCCTCTGCGACAGACTGCCAAAGGTCAGCAGTTGGCGTGAGAGAAGTAACGGTGGAGGGGGAGGGAGGGGGGCGCCAACCACGTTGCCGGCAACCACCTCTCCAGTCCAGTGGCCAGGAGCTTGGATTAGCGACGCTGTCACTTGCTGTCCGCTCAGGCCTGCTAACATGCTGAGCCCGAGCAGGCCTTAGGTGCTGGTGTTGATGCGGCACTCGACACGTAATTAAAACAATGAGCCGCGGCGCCGAGAACCGGAGACTTGGGGTGCTGCGGCAGCAGTGTCGACGGAGCCCGCGAGGCCCCTGTGGGTGCTCCGGGATGGGCAGCAAGCCCAAACTTAGCAGCCCCTTCAGCGGTGGCCTCAGCTGGACAGTGGCACCGGGCGACCACGCCAGCTGAGGTGATGACGGCTGACCGCGGGGCAGCCAGAGGTTAATGGGAACGTTTAGAGGACAACTGAGTCTTTTTGTGGTTTGTGAGCAGGAAGAAAATAAATACTTCTAACAAGGTCCCTCTGGCGCAGCAGAGCTGGCACGGTTGGTGTTCATCCACACTGTACCCACCCTGCCCCGTCCCCTTCTTCGCCAGTGCGAGCGACGCACGTCAACAAGTATCTCCCCTCACTGTGAAGCATTGCAGTGCTGAGCAGGCGTGGCAAGAACTTGCATTCGGCACGATGAGCTCCAGCCCTAAAACGATTAGCAGCGACAGTACTCGCTCCTCATCCTCACCGCGACTCGCTGATGTTAATGAGACCTGGACCGGCCGTCGCTGTGGGCAGACGCGCGGGGAGGAGGACGAACCGGGGAAGATAAAGAGATGATGACAACAGCTGGAGATGGCGGGGCTCGGCCCTGACACATATCTCATTGGATGGGGGGGGCGACGCCACGTTGGTGAGGCGCGATTTCTCCGAACATAATTCCTCCCTCCGGTCCACCGGGGGAGTTGACAGAGGAGGGGAGGAGAGAAAAAAAATGGAGGAGTTTAATACTGACGGTGATACTAATGCGCCTCCTCTTCTCATCCATCCAACCTCCTCCCAGCGTCATTTCTTTTTTCCCTCCAAATTTCTGCCTCCTCTTTGTTTTCTACCCATCTTCTCCTCGCCTTTAGTTGTACCTCCCTCTTGTTCTGCCATTCTACACGCTTCCTCTTTCTTCCGTCCATCCATTTCCTTTCCTCTAATTCTCACTCTTCCTCCTTTTCTCCACCCCCCCTGCCAAACCTCCAAACAGGACCTAATTGGGAGGCGAGAGTGGGGGGCCAGACCTTGACAGACAGGAGGTCAGCGTAATTGCTGCTGGCCATATTTAACATTAAGATAATCAGGCCATTAATTACCCTTTGGATCATTAAATCAGCCACTTGCAAAATGAAATTTCGGCCTCTATTACTCACTTGAGAGACCACGAGGGGAGGGCATTTTTCCATCCATCAGCCTCCCCTCCCAACCTCCTCTTCCTTTCCTCTCCCTCCCATCCCTCCTGCCGCCTGGACAAAGCCTCTGCCGGCCTCGTCTCATTCCTCAACCAATTGCTCTTCTTTTACACAGGTTTTAGTCACAGTTCTTGTTGAATGTGGAGAGATTTATGATTTAGATGATGTTTTCACAATATTTGCAGTAATTTAGTGGACGTTAAGCCACTAAATTATTTAAGTAAATACATTCCACACCAAAAATGGTAAATATGTCAACAGCAGAGTGGGGCTCCACAGCTCCTCTTCTTCATGTTGATTTTAGGTTGATTTGCTTTTGAGTGTAACTCAAATCTGGCCACATTTACACTATTTTCTGAAGTCAAACAGTTTAACTACACCATTTCATTAATGTGATCGACTCTTCCTTCGAAGGCTACAGGCAAGAACATGTTGGTCAAGCAATGAAGTTCTTCTTCATAGTACAAATGTAAGAGTTTCAGGATTTTTAGATGTTTGCTCTTCTCCATGAAGTGAAGTTGTGCCAGAAAGGCATATTTGTACCAGTTCTCAATAGCTTCTCCCTTATGTTATTGTGGACTTCTATTTAAATCTAACAGACCATCCTGCAAATTAAAAATCTAACCTAAATGGGTGCTCAGAGGAATAAAACGTGATGTTAAGTGGCTCCAGCAAGACCACCCTTTGACAAATCAAGGAGATTATCAATTTCTACTATGTTTATATGCAGATGATACTCTCTTACAGGCTAAGAAAATATAATGGATGGTTAGCATAGCATATGATGTTTTTTAACCCCCTCCACACAAGTTTTGTGTTTTTAGTGTGACTGTATTGGTTTGTACTTATCAGCAGTTACGTGGCTGTAACCCCAGTATGTTTTGGTGCTTGTTGACGTCTTGCACGATGGTTTGTAATTTCAGAGGAGCAGTAGGCGTTGAGTAAATGCAACCTCAGTGACACAGCTTCTACATATCATTTCATAGACCGTCAGTGGCACTCCATAAAGCTGTCATAAAAGCTCCACGCCTTCCTCCCACTGTGTCTCAGGGTACGTGTGAGAGACCCATGCATGGATAAATACTACTATGATGAGGGAGAAAAGCAGCATTTTAGCACTTCAACTACATCCTGTTATATAAATAAGTTTAAAAACCTGTGAGAAAATGTAAGAAAGATGCAGGTGTGGATTTAGAAACACAGACGCCGTTAAACAACCTTATGGTAGCCACTATCAGTGTAAAAATTTCACACAATACCCTGACTTATAATTGAGAAAAAAGTGTATTTTTATATGCTTATTTTGTTCAGACTAACAATACCACAGGAAAATAAACAATTATCAAGTGAATGTCTTACTAGAGGGTTAATAATTAAATCTTGATTAATTTTTGAGTGACTACAACAAAACAGGTTTCCAGCTTCAACATCGAGAGGGTTAAAATAGCCTTTCTGTAATCTTAGAGGTGAAATGCAGGACTAAAAAAAGCCAGTCACAGAAGGTGTAGAAGTCACGGCGTAAAAAATATCAGTCAGAGGTGGAGAAACGATGGAAAAATCAGAGAAGGAGGGGTAAAGATAGAAAGAAAACCAGGATTTATGGAAGGGAAACGACAAACAGCGAGCCACTTAAGGAATGGACTGATAAATACTATCGACAGGACAGCGATGGGGGAGAGAGGGGAGGAAAGAGATGGAGCTGCAGTGGAGCGTCGCAGGTTAATTGAGATAATATTGACCTCCTCCTCTAATCTCTTCAGGGCGAAACATGCTTCAGATTCATAAATAAATAGGAACATGAGCAACAATAAAAGCATTAGTGCCCTGATGGAGGAGGGCTAATGGCACGTCGATACCCAAGGATCGCTCAGTGTGAGTGAGTGAGTGTGTGTGTTTTTGTGTTGTGTGTATTCAGCTAAGCGGATACAGTCGTAAAGCTGAACTCAAATATATCGACTGTACAGGCATCTCCTTGTGTTTTTATGTCCAACTTTAACCTGGATTTTGATTTATTCGATACATATTTTTAAGTGCTGTATTCACTTGCATCACTTTAATTCCTACTGCTATTAATTTGGCTTTAATGTATTTATTTTAAAATTATTATGAGTACGTTTACATGTGTTTTTATACTGAAAATTTGATTTCTCATGCACATTAACCTGAGATTCAAGTATTATTACTAGGCTGTGAAGACCTTGCATGAACATTTATGTCTGCTTTTGTTTGTAGCACAAAAAAACTAAACCATAAACTATTTAACCATAAATGTAATCAAGCATAAAATCCTTCAAGTTTCTCTGTTAGCTGAAAATCTAAACTTTATAAATTTTGTTACTATGATTGCATTGCAGTTTCAGCTCATGCACACGTTTAATTTAAGAGGAAGCTGAGTGAGTAAAAGACTGGCCACATGGCACTTACACCCCAAATGGGTCCACGATCAGGAATTTATAAATATAAGTTCTCTGAAATTAATACAATACAACAGCCTGTAGTAAGTCTGACACATATAAACCTTTGTTAAGAGGAGATGTAATAAGTGACACAAGCACTAAATCTCAAAAAAGCACAGCAGAAAGTATAGCTGTGTGTACAGTTTGGATACAGTTGTTGTGCTGCTTGACTTGGAAGGCATGTTGAAGATATATCTGATGGCTGGACTCGCTAAAGGAACGCTGCTTGTAATATTTATTTGTTTACATGTATTTGTTTTGTCTCGGTGCATGTAGGGTAAAAATGTTTGTGTATGTATAAGTGAGTGTGCATCAGTGTGTGTTGGAGGGGAGTAATTATAAAGTGCTTCTGTTGACTAATGAGCGTCAGGGGGGCGAGTGGAGGGGGGAGGACGGGGAAGTCGATCTTCATGCGGATGGCAGTCAGCTCTAATTTGTTATGATGGCTGCTGGCTTCCCAGAGCTGCAGCATCCGATAATTACACAGCACGCACGCACACACACACACACACACACACACACACACACAAACATGCAGGTACACGCTGATCAACACCGACGTCACGCTGAAGTTCACCGATTTGTTACTATCCCCTGTAGTCTACAAGACAGCGCACACACAGAGGTGGGCTTTTTATTGTGTGACATTTCTGTCAATATCAACACACTCAGTGTGAACCCTGTTGAGCCACACACTGAAACACTGCTCCCTGCCTGCATTTGGCAGCACTGCACTGATATCCAACTTTCAGTATACAAAAAAATGAGATCTAGGGTCTCACACAACAGTGACTCACTTTATAGGAAGTCAAGTTTTTGCTTAATGTCTTCTTGGAGATATTTTTAGAAATGGCGTTCCACAAGGCTAATGTCTGGGTCCTCGTCTATTCACTATTAATTTAAAAACAATACACTTTCAACCAATAAGAAACATCAGGACTGCTGCCCTGTTGACCTGATCAAAATGGAGGGTTATGAGAGATTATTCCCTGTAGCTTCGCTGTAATCTTGTCACTTCCTGCTGCACCAGAAACAACCACACCCATCCTCAGAATCTCGTCATTTCTTCAGACAATACTTCCAATTCTAACCTCCCAGGGGAGCCAAACTCTTCTCATTACATGTTTTCTACATTTCCTACCTGCTGGCGTCTGGTCCAGGTTTAAGGCGTCCCTGAGCATTGGCCTCCCACACGCTGTTGGCCAGCTCGTTGCCAATGGCCGACATCACCTTGATGAGCTCCAGCGGCCACTCGTCCAGGTCTAGAGAGCGAACCCTGGACAGGTGAGTGCCCAGGTTCCTGTGGATGCCTGAGCATTCGATGCAGATCAGGGCCCCCAGATTCAGACTCGCCCAGTCTGGGTCTGAAGGGGACAAGTTCACAAAAAAACTTCAGTTTAATTGTTTGATATGTTATAACCAACAAAGATACTTGTTCTGCAGGGTTACTAAAAAGTAGGAATTCTGAATAAACATTCTCAATTTTAAAGGTCACTGAGGAAGTTTACAGTTTAAACTGTGTTTAAAGGAAGATCCAGAGATACAATTTTAAACATTTGGTGAAAGCCAGCAACAATCATTGTTCTTTACTTGTATGTAGAAGGTGGCTAACAAGGCTAACAAGGCTAGAAGAATTTTAGACCTTGGTCATCATTACAGACCTTCTTGGTGTGTAATCAGTAACTTAAATCAGAAAAATCAAATTCAGGAACAAATGGACAAAACTGGAAATGGCTCCATCATTTTATATCTGCAATTAAGTTCTTTTTTTGGTTTTGGTTCAAATGTGACGTGGTAAGGAAAGAATGTAGGCATTACCCCATTTTTCCTTTCTATCATCTCAGAAACTGACAACAAAAGCATTTGTAAGAATTATGCTCTGAGAAGAGCTCACAATGTTGGCCTGCTCGCTGGGAGAGATCGCATCTCTAAGTTGGACGGTGAGAGGCTGAAAATCCTGCAGAACAACCTGAAGGATGGAGGGAGTTTCAGGAATTGGACTGAAATTATGCGACTCCCTGAAATAACTGGATCCATTCTTGGATGGCGTCACATGTACAAATAATTAATCCCTTCAGTCGAGTTAAGGTTAGTTTAACTCAGACCATTAAGAAGATACTAAGAAGTCATTCTTGTCTGAACCCTAAGAATCATTTTTCTTGACCACTCTAATGGTTTATTTGGTTTATTTTTAGGAAGTAAACAGAAGGGAAAAGGTTGTGTTAGTGAAGGTTTTGTTGACACTGTGGGTGGTTTGTACTCACTTGGTGCGTCGCAGTCGGCACAGCGACCGTTTCCTCGAATACTTCGGATCGACTGCAGAGCCATCGCCTCTGTCTGGCTTGTCAAACGAGACTGAAACAAAGAAGAAGAAAAAAAAAAGAGTTCTGGCTCGTTTCTTTTCTTGAATATATGGTTACTTTACAGTTTGAGGGAAAAAACAGGATTTAAACACTGATCACACTCTTGTGGCCTTGACAGTGCTGCCTCTCAAATAGGCTAAAAATGCTTAAAACCTTTGCAGATGTGAGTCGCTCCTGTTTCGGGTTATGCTCACCGATGTCGGAGAGCAAAGGAACAATACGGCACACAAATGGAATTGTTGAAGGGAGGGGGGCCCGGTGTTTTTTTTTTTTCTTCTTCTTTCTTTTTGGGTGGGAGGGCAATAAAAAGGCTGAGAGCCTGAGGCGTAAACACATCAGGCCTCGAATGAGATGCAGCCGCCTGCTGCAGGTGGAAAATGGCAACGCTGAGGTTCGATGTGAGCTACAGTAATTGCTATTTTCTAATTATGTGAGTGAACGCGTGCGTGTGTGTTTGTGTGCATTAAAGGGCGATTTCGCATGTTTGTTGGTCCTGATGTGGACAAATGTGAAAATGACGCGATGAAGAGACTGAAAGGCTCCAGGAGGACTCGGCTCACCTTGTTCTTGCTGCTCTCGCAGGACTGCAGACTCGCCAGGATCTGGCTCTCGATGACCTGAACCCAGGCGTCTCGCTCCTCGTAGGAAGTGGCTTCAAAGTGCCACGTCTGCCCCGTCAGCGACACGATGGTGAACTCAAAGTTCTCCTCTTGTTCTGTCAGAGAGAGAGAGAGATGAAAACACATCTTACTCTGGCCTTTTTGATTCAAGAGCTTCATCATCAAACAGTCGCTAAGCAGAATTTAAAAATAAGAACAAAGTGTGGATGCTCAGCTGAGGGCTGTAACGACCAACTCTCTCTCATTGTTTGACAGGACACCTGTTCTGCTGACCTACATGACCCCGCCCCCTGCAGCCAGGATGTCACCCAAATTAAGGGTCCCTCTACCGTCCTGCCCTCTCCTCTGCAGACATGCCAGCAGGAGAGGTCAGTCATTACAATCAGGGCCGGCTGGAGGGGGGGGGGCATATGGATCTGTTACACAGAACCCCCTCAGAGGTTAATGGGACAATCAGGAGCCAATTACATCAAGTGTGTGTGAGCATGTGTGTGTGTGTGTTTGGATTCAGGGTCGAGGACACCTTTTAAAGCAGCACCAGCGAGGTTTGACAGCATGTCTGCAGAGTCACACATTAATGGGACAGTTCACTCAAAATCACATTTTAGTAAATTCAAATAAAGTCTCCACACTGAGACAGTTCTAATGGGATTTACTGCAATACAATGTATCTAAACCTTAAAAATTGTCACAAAATTTAAAAAAAAAAATTACAGCTAAAATTAATAAAATACCAGAAATGCACGGTAACCAACACACCTCTCCAGCTGATCTTTAAAACTAACTGATCAAACAGACTGAGCCACGTCAATACGTACTGACTGTTGGACAGTTGAACAGGATGTTCAGACTAGACTCGACAACTTTCATCAATTTTCACCTCCTGTTAAATAAACATAAATTAATTCTTGAGTTCAAAGACTAAAGATCCACTTTTTAACTCTTCAAAGCTTTTTTCAACCTTCAGATAACTCATGAGGTGAGCTTTCAGTTGCATGCTGGAGTCTTCCTCAGAGCTCCATCTTTGTGTATCCATCTGCAGTTTTTGGCAAACATGAACAAACAGAATATCCTAAATGTTATGATGAGGTGAGTAGAAACCATTAGAAAAGTCAGTAGTGGGAGCTCTGCGTTAAAATTTGATTGGATTTCCGAGTAAACCTCGTGGAGCTGAAAAACCTCGTGTTTCTGTACGACTGCTTCCATGTCTCGCCACAGATGTTCACATTTGTTCGTTGACATGTCGGCCACATTTGGAAACCGTTAGGGCGCACAGACGGGATGGGAGGGGGTCTGAGTATCATCACCACAGCAGATCAGACTACAAGCAGCTTCTGTTTACAATTAACCCCGATGAGAAGGGGAGAGGAGGGGACACCGAGTAATCACTTAATCAAAGGATGGCCTCCAGCGTGCCTGATAATTCCCAGGATTCCTCCGTCTCTGCTGGTGTGACCCGGAAACGCTTTCCTCCATCCAAACCTGTGTAGGTCGGACTCAGATGAAATCTCAGCAGCAAGCTCCGTAATCACTCACGACACGGGCGAGGGTTTCTGGAAGCAGCCGTTCATGACAAGCGGCGGCAGCAGCAGAAGAAGAAGATGATGATGATGATGAGGGGTTTAATCAGTCGGAGAGCGGTCACGGCCGGCCCGCCAGGGAACGACCATTTGCTCCTCCTCAACTCCAGTCATTTCGCTAATTGGGATCGTCTCAGAGCAGCAGAGCCGAAGCTCCCCTCCGGCTCTGCTCTGGATAATCAATGGCCTTGTCCGAGAAGAGGAAGGACGGAAGGTAAGGATGGAAGGAAGTGCCCCGAGGCAAACGGCGGGCTGAGAAAGCCCCGCACTTCCAGATGAAGAGATTGAAAACACCTTTGCTCTCCAAAGTTTCTCTACTAGAGATAACCGAGGATCGTTTTCATCTGTGAGCTGCTGCAGGCAGCTGACGGGCCGAGCCTGATGAGCTGACGTTAATTAAAACTACTGTTTACAAGGGCCGGCTAACGGCTCAAGGTTAAAACGATCTGTGCTGTAAACCAGCCGCTGAGCGCAGAGATTCAGAGAAACAATGATGAGACTGAACTTTTCTCATGAAAGCAGTGAAACGAGAGGGACAAACTGTGACGGAAAATATTTAATAAAAGGTTTTCTCACAGTGGAAAAAAGTTGAGAATGTCAAATCTGGTGTTTTTTTTGTTTTTTTTTACCAAAGTGGAGCTTCAAGCTGCTTTTTTCCAGGTGATGTTTTTGGGCAAGGATCCAGAAATAAGTTTTTAGAGGAAGCGACTGAATTAATCAACATTAACATTAATGAAGCCTAATTAAAACCTGCAGCTCCAAACTGAAAATGAGCCGAGAATAATAAAATGTTCAAAAAGCGGCTCAAAGAAAGAAAAATTCAGCCCACAAAAACCGTTTGAAAAATATAAATAAAATCTGAAGAAAGCTAGATGAAAAAATCCAGTTACTTTATATTAATAAACATTAATAAACAGAATTTGTAAAATTATATACAAAAAGGCTAAAGAAAACACTGGTAAAAATAATGTTTCTAAAAAATATTAAATATTTAGAAAATTTAGAATAAATTTTGAAAAATACAAAAAAACGGGAAAAATAAAAACAAAATGACAGAAAAGGGTATCAAAATAAAATAACTATAAATAAAATGTATGGAAAAAATGTTATTTTGGTGTCTAAGAAGAAGAATTGTCTAAGAATAGTCCCAAAAAATGGAACAAAAGAAAAAAGGGCCCAGATTATAATGAGAAATACTGAAGCTAAATCACCTAAAATAATTGCACTTACAGTAAATTAAACCTCCAAAAAAATAGAAAAACATCCAGAGTTTCACAGAGTGCTTGATCCTGATTCATAACTTGGAGCTTATTGACCTTTGATTATTAACTTTATTGCATAAAAAGCATCAGCTTTATTTTAGGAGCACCTGTTGCTGCCCTTGGTCAGACTTCATGATTTACGGGGACTGTGTGACGTCAGAGCGGATGCTACCACCATCAAACAATCTTCAGAGCAGAGGAAGTTGAAGCTCTGCGTATGAAAGTGTGTTTGATGAAGGGCAAACTGTACATAATGCAGGGAGGGAGTGTGTTCGGAGCTCCTGGGTGAACACCGGGTGCGTCTTCGTTCTAAATGACGGCTCACCCATCAAGCACCGCCTCAGCCCTGCAGGGTCAAGAGCCAGAATCCCATCATAATTAAATTCCCATGATTCTCTGTTTTCAGGGGGATAGGGAGGGGTGGAGGCTGCTTGACAATTATGGAAACCAACAATCCAGAAAGGCTCTGCCTCTCTGCAGCGTAAATTAAATGCTGTTTCTGGATTTAAATGCTGCACGCTGACCCAGCGCGCTACACCCGCTAATGAATAAAATCAGGGGGGAAAAGAACCACTCCCACAATTCACTTTTACTATGAAACCTCTGTCAGGAACTCAGTAGCAACACTAATCTTAAAGCATGCAAGGTAGAAAAATGACTCTTTGGAGCTTTTTAGTATCTTTCAACTCACAGTTTCAGTTTTCTGAGCAGCCAACAGCTAAAAGAAACAGGATGTCAGAGCTCAGGAGGAGGTGGAGACCAAAAAATATTCACCGGATTATATTATGACAGAAACTTCCTTTAATGAAAACTATATTCAAAAGGTAAAATATGAAACGTGGAGCTTTTAGCTGCTATATTTCAGTATGAGGATGCTTTATATCCAGGGTGATGAGCTAGAAGTAAAATGTAAGTGCAAGAACTAAAATTAATCACCTTTAACATTAATGAAGCTTAATTAATGCTGAAAACCTGCAGCTTCAATCTGCAAACGAGCCGAGGGGCAGAGGATAATAAAAGTGTTCAATGTTCACATTGTCTTCTAAAAAAGAACAAAATATAACAAGATTATGTAGATTTTTTTTTAAAATTTTGAAAAATAGAGGAAAATATCAATAAAATAAAAATATTATTTTTATATTAGTTTGGAATAAACTGCCCAAGAAATAATATTTTAGAAAATTATGTCCAAAAAAGCAATAGGAATAAAATGACAACATAAATGTAATCTAAATAAAATAGGAAATTGTCTTAAAAAAATCCAAAATGATGTGAATAAAGTTTCTAAAACATGATGTGCAACTATTAATAAAATGTTGAAAAAAGATTAACAAAATCTCTGAAACTACAACTAAAATTGCTGTAAAATATAAAGAAATTGCTGTTAGTGTTAGTAAATGTTAACAAATATGTAATATTACTTAAGTTTCATAAAAATAAAAACTTTCTAAAAAAGGTACAAAATAACAAAATGTCCAAAAATGTACACATAAAAATATACAATGTCCAAACAATATGACTAAAAAGTGTAAAAAGCGACACGTAAAGTTGATTAATCTTCACAAAAAATAACACTAAGCGTCTAAAAACAAATCAAGAACAAAATGTGTCCAAAGCTGTCAGAGAACATGCAGCATGTAGCAGCTAAAAGGCCAGAAATTTCCTTCAGGAGGTGGAGGAGACCAAAAACTGAGCTAAAAGTAAGAAAATGCCAGATTCACATACGTGATGATCCTGCTGATGAGTAACTGCCGCATGTGGAAACAATTTTTAATAACTTATTTTCCTCAACTTTAATTCAGAATTTTTACTGTAGTAGTTCAGTCCACTGAAAATAACTAAAGCTCTTTCATAGCATGTTCATGGGTAACACTGCTGTACGTGATTAAAACCAACCTCTAAGGTCATCCTGGAACTTCCAAGCACATCACATTGGGTAATTTCTCATTTTTCTGACCGCTTTAAGGACCATTTAGCTGTGAAAGTTACTTTAAACCCCAAACTTTGAAGGCGAAAACCAACAAGCTTATTTTTCGAAGAATTTTCTAGAAAATAGCGTATTTGTCTTGACAGTTTAATTTGCTCATTCAGATTGGAAATGAAAGAAAATGTGACTTTAAGCTATAAAGACAGATTTTAAATCCTCTGAGGAAATCTTCAAAAAAGTCCCCCGATTTCTTTTCTTTCCCTGTTTGGCCTCTGTTTTTTTCCCCATTCGCTGCTGTGTGTGTCTAAATGTATGCACGAGAGCACAAACACACACAAACATGCGGACGCCGACCACGCCGCGCTGTGCTGGTAATTACTGCCACCGCTCTCGGCTACTGTGGGTGACATTCGCGCAGAGAGAGGTGGTGCCGAGGCAATTTGTGAACTCTGACACCAGCAACCTTTAACGGCAGAAAGAGAACAAACCAAATATACAGCATTTACAAGACGCAGGGAGGGAT
>VUQG01002893.1:23778-33944 GCA_015106755.1 Etia nguti
CTGAAGGAAAAAAAAAAAAAAAAAAAAACTTTTTATATTTTTTTTTTAAAAAAAAAAAAAAAAAAAAAAAAAAAAAAATTGATCTCTTCAGTCCAGCAACCCCAACTAATCACACACACATATCCATCACATAAACTGTCCAGTGGCCAGTGGGTTGGTACTATAAAGAACAATACAATACAAAATACAGACTATTTATATACTGGTTCTGCTGTTAAATTGTATTCATATTATTTAGGAAATATGTTAAATTATCCACTGAGGACTTTATGTTTTTAAGAATTAAATTGACATTTTGGAACTCGTTGTTCTGTAAAGGAAATTCCTAATAAACTGACCAATGAAAGCACTATAATTTCTTCATAAGGAATGAAAAACTTCAATAAAGTTTAAAGCTTGCTTAGTGGGTAAAAAGAGAAGAATATACAATTTAAAAGTCCGAATTTTAAGATAAAATAAGATTTTTGAATTAGAATTAAGTTTTAAATATAAAAAAATGTTAGATTCTGGTGAATAAAATATCGGGTTAACAATATCTGTACACCTGAATGAACGACAAGTGTGTAGGAGGAAGGAATTTTTTTTTAAAAACCCAGATAAATTAAAGCCTCTGGTACATTCACACCCAAACATCTTATCCGTCAGGTAAAATTCAATAATCCAATTAGAGAATATTAACTGGTGAGCATTTTACACATGCTAATAATCAGAAAATTACACTAATCAGAACATAACTTTAGTGATGAAACATCCATAAGGTCTCTAAAACAAATAGTAAGTTTCAACCACACACCTCAAATTAGGGCTATGGACATCCATTTGTTCTGCAAAGAAGATTGGTCACGAAAAGATCGACACGAGCCATCACAGATCACAACTCTCCCACGAGGGCAAGGGCCATACTAACATTTTCATGTTTAATGATGTTTTTATTACAGTATGATGACATCAACCTGTTATGGCATAATTGGAATGATAGGGTGTCGTACTGAGAAACTGAAAAGTTTCTCATATGCCCTTCCACATGATATATTAATTGATATGGTTTATTGAAATATTTTTAATTATCATTAGGTACTCACATCCCCCAAGGCCTACTATATTGTTGTGAAATCTGAAGACGGGTTACCTACTTATTCTCCCTTTGGGGTGAGAATAAAAGCACTATAATTTCTTCATAAGAAATGAAAAACAGAGTTCAGTAAAGTTCCCTAGATTCTGGCTATAGATTGCTTAAGGGGTTAAAAGAGAAGATTATTTGACAAAAAAGTCAGAATTTTAAGGTTAAATATGGTTTGAAGTAGAATGAAGTTCTTAATAATAAAAACATCAAAATCTGGTGAATAAAATATCAAATAGTCTAAAGACTAGTCTAGTCTAATGATCACTTTTTTTAGAGGGGAAGACCACTTGTCTCACGCTCGCCTCCAGTGTTGCCTTTCAGTCTCCGTTTCCCCTTCTGTCTGTCTGTGGGTGTGGCTTCTTCAGCTCGTTTCAGGCTCTGAACTGTCACACCTGTCCCCATTCAAGTACTCATCAGCTGCAGTGTATATATACTGCAATCCTGTCATTCACTGATTGCTCTGTCGCACAATGCAGTTAAAAGTCAAGGCCAATAGTTTTAGCGTTTGTTCTCAAGTTCAGTTTACTCGAGCTACTAAAGTAACTTTCCTGTGCCTCAGATTTTCCATGTGTGCCAGGTGAAGCCTCTTATTCCACGTCAAGAAGCCTTCCTTTCCTCTCTCCATCTGTTCCTCAGGAATAACTTCTGACCTCAACGCTCACTTTTTCCATGAGATCATTTTCAATAAGCTCTTTAGGTCAGCCTCCGGTCATGTTCTAGTCTCAGAATTTGAAGAATGCCAGTTGTTAAAGCTGCGGATATCTTTAATTTGAATGTTTTGTAAAGAAATCTAAGTAGTGGTGGGTGTGAAACAGTGTCAAAGTGATGCATCTGTGCCCTTTCATGTCCTCTTAGCTAATTAAATACATTTTTATCAAGTTTCATTAAATCTTATCTTATCTTATCTTATCTTAAACTGTGAATCAAATAAACAAGACTGATTTAAATATATTTTGGACTACAATATTTAAGTATACATTGTGTTAAGTGTAAATAAAGCTGCTTTTAACTGAAACTGGATGTGTACAAGAAGCAGCTGCAGCAACTGTCAGGTTGACTTTTTTAAAGGAATTTCAACATTTCTATCACAGGAGGTAATAAAATGCAGCTCATCCGGACAAATCCAGCATTGATGTCATTGCACAAACCCTGAACATTTGCAGCTAATTGAAAAGACCACATTTAGACCATATTTAGAGGAGTATTTGTGTTGTTCTCAAATTGAGCTCTGTTATTGGTTGTAAAACTTAAGATATTTTAACAGCCAAACATAATATTTAACAGCTAATGTTTTAAGCGTCAGTTGGTTTTTCCTTCATTTGATTACTTATGCTGTTAATTTCTTTTTGACTCAGGATGAGCAACACTAAAGGATTTATTTAAATTAGCGCAGTTATGAACAGTCATCTGTGAAGGAGTGAAAAACGGGGAGCCTTCTGTGATCCCTCTGAATCAACTATGGGCCTAGAAATGAACTCTGAGCAGCGCCATATGCAAAAACTTTGATGGGTTTGGGATTTTTAAAAGGTTGAGAGGTTTAAATCGGACCAGAGATTCAAAGTTTCAGCGATGACTCAATATCACACTCACACTTTAGTGTAGAGATATGTAGGCTGAAAACTAAATTAAATCTGTTACAGCAGAACAGACGTGTTAGCAAGTAAATTAGCAGTGATATTGACGATATAATAAAATTAGTTTTAGAATTTTTGGCAAATCTAAGTATGTCTTTATATTAAACCAGTGTTATCATTCTGCAGTTTGATTGTTACAGTTTTGTTGTTATTTGCTGTGTTTAGATTTTATTATTATTATTATTATTATTAATTATTTGTTATGTTATATTAGCTTTGCAACATTACACCACACTCCCAAGCTCAGTTTAAAGATTGGAAAATAAAAGATACTGCTCTAAAACAGTATCAGTGAGTAATAGCTTACTTTTTGTGGATCCAAGCCTTAATGTGGCACTGTGTTTACATGGACCCACAGTTGTGTATGATTTGCTGGTGGATCGTGTGCCCCGTGTCATTCATAGAGTACATCCTCTAATGTCCTGCATCATCCTGTATCCACAGTTTCAGACACAGTACACTATGTTTTCTTGTTTTCTCCTGAAGGATGAAAGAGGAGCCTTTACGGGGTGAGGCCAGGGGTCGAGGCAGGAGCAGCCCCGTGTCCTTTTTCATTACAGCTGGCAGAGGATTTTACTGCCTTGAAGTACACTGGAATGTCCATGGCTTGGTTTCCTGAAGGATGTAATATTTTATTGCACCATGGACGCCATTTTTCCCTTTCCTTCTTTGGCAGCTGTGTCATGTGGCAACAAGTGGTTGTGTTGCTTTGGGGGGGCGTGGAATAGTGGCCCGAGGAAGCTAAAGAAGAGGACGATAAGTTGCTCAAACAGACCTGCAAGAGCCCAAAAAGCAGATAGAAGAGAAGCAGAAGACACCACAGCTCCAATTCCAAATACAGGTAAGCAAATAGATCACTAAACACTGCAAAATCTATTGTAACCAGTTAACTGTTTTGCAAATTATTTTTTAAATAGGTTATTATTGACCTCAAACAATAAGGTATGGTTCTTATTATATTTTTCTTATTTTGATTTGATTTATTTTTTTAAATTAATACTTTTATTGCTAAATGAGTTTGTTCATTCGAGGAATTTTTCTTGTTGCTTCAGTGACAAACATCCAATGGGGTTGTGGGGTGAAAAAAGCATTGAAAAAAATTCACAATATAAAAACAACTTTTAAAATATAGAAACAATCTATAAAAGATTTTCTGTTTATAAACTGATGGAGATATACAGTAGGCTGCAATGCAAGTAGAAAATATGAACTGTGCATCAAATGTTTAAAATAAGGATTTTAAGTCCATTACTGTGAAAGGATAAATGAACAGAAAAAACAAAGATCAATATAAATTACAGAGTTGGATGCAGTGGTTTTATGTTTAACTTGGAATAACTGAAGCAGTGCATTAGTACTTAGCACCCAGGTCAGGCATTTTCATGGAAGTTGCTGCATTTGCTCCTTTGAATAATCAGATGTGGTTCTTTACAGTTACATTGGAATTTGAACTTGTTTACATGTAGTTATTCCTGAACCCTGCTGAAGTAGCTTTGCATGAGTCGCAGTTAAAAATAATCCTTTTGTGTCTTATACTGGGCATTGGAATGGTTTATCCTTTTACCCCCTTTAAGATAAGCCAGCTTCATACTGATTGGATGCTCTTCGTAAACAACAGGTTTGAAGGTGGGTGGGGTTTCTGTGCTCACAGAGCCAATAATAATAGTAATAATAATAATAATAATAATAATAATCAGTCTGGAAGGAGCATTTAGAGCCATTTGAAGTCTGAGCTTTTTTCATTATTGGAAGCTTAGTTCAAGTTTAATATGAACATCCACCATTGTAGCAATATGACAGATAATAATGAGCTAACCTGCCAGCCGACCAGAATTTTTATTTACTTTTTTCATAGCCATGGTGTTGTGACATTTAACTTTGATGCTTTATTTAACCCTTGGTGTGAAAAGCCAGAATCTTGTTCTGTCCTGCAGTATTCTTAGTATGTCGCATGCATGGACTGTACACAGCAGCAGTGTGCTAGCATACATGGCGCTGATTGTTGGAGGTCTGTGGTCTGGACAGCTTTCAGAGCTCAGTTAGAGCTGTTGTTAGATTTCATCTAAGTGTATTTTCAGCTGTATCAGATGACCTGTTAAACTACAACTGATAGGTCTAAATAATCCCCTCCAATTAAAGCAGTCACTCACCTATCTCAACCATCCAGGTTGAACTTTATCCTATTACGTAATACAGAAAAAGGGTACAAAGGAATAGAACTTAAAGGAACACAATAAAAGTCAACTTTAGCAACTTCAGCTGTTTCAGCAGTTGTCCAGAGAGCATTTTGTGGTAATTTTCAAATGACAACGACTCCTGAGGTTATGAAATTGTCATTAGAATTAAAGAAGAAAGCAGGCTGATGTCACAAAGCAGCCCTCTGCAGAGATCTGGAGCTCTTAAATCTTCAGACTGCTGACTGCCTCCTGATTTACCTCCAGCCAACAGCTGTTTCTTTTAATCATTCCTGAAGGAAGTAGCTTCCCTTTTACTTACAGTAACAAGGTACCATAACTCTGACCTGATTTTAATCCAAACAACAGTGTTTCCTTTCCCCAGTTTGTATTTACAGAGCACAGCAGAGAAGAATACTTCAAGATAATAACTCAAAAACAAAAAAGCTTTTTAAAAAAATATTTGTCATTGTGTGTTATTAGCAAGTTATTGTGTTTTAAGAAGTGGGATTTGCACCTCATAACCCAACGGTGTTGTCAATCTGGGGCCTCTATGGTTGACCTAACATCAGTCAGGTGTTAACCGTATTCAGTCAGGGTTAATTTATTGTCCATCCCTGTTTTTGAATGTTCATCTGTTTGAAACACCCACATGAGCAAGCTTTTAACATCAAAATGTGCTCAATATAATTTGAAATCATCATCTAGCTTTAAAAAATGTGTCATTTGGCTAAAACAAGACCCACCCTGTCAGCATATCTGATCAGGAACACCTCTTACTTTGTTCTAGGTTAAAAATTTAGGCAGTGAATTTTGTCTGGAGCAGTAAGAGATTCAACCAAAGAAGATTCTGTTTTCCAGGTCCAAAAATAGAGTTAAATTAGTTTTGTTAGAGAAAATAAGAAATTGGATAATAATCAAATCATTGTCTGGCCAGAAATAATCAATCCCTATACAGATGACTACAGGCACAAATGACTGGTATTGCCTTTATGTAAACCAGCATGTTTTAAATAGATCATGTCTTGGTGGCTGCATTTTTACTGGGCCCTGTCCTTCAGCTATATTGGTTCCTTATTCTGCCTATCAGTAATTAGGAGTGGCATACTCTGTGCTCCTGGCAGTGGCTGGTGAGTGAGTGTTGGATAATCTTAAGTGAGTGACAACGGTCCTACATGTTGTCAGCGAGAGTGAGCCATCCTCACTGCTGATTTACAGTCGATCAGAGACAGCCGAGCCAGACGGTCACGGAGAGACAGATCTATGTCTCAGGAAGGGAGGAAGGGAACCCTGCAAAGGAACAACCAACAGCCCTTCAAGAACAAAGCTCCTCAACGTCTCATACGCGAAACTAAAATGCAGTTATTTCATGACGCACGCTACCCTGATTAGACATTTCAAAAATACATTGCAGTAGTTTTGAAATATATATTAGAAGTTTCACTTATTCTGAGTGACTGAATAAGCTTGGGGCTTCTACTACTCTTACTTGACTAAGAAATTACATATTTAGATGAGCATGAAGGATTTGTCTTTCAGTTTATGTGTTAGTCTTTCTAGGTTAAGGTTTAAACAGCTGTTCACAATCTCCCATGAACCGTTATGGTATCATGCTATCTACACATCCCTAACTTCACCTTCTGCACAGAACATCTAAACTAAGGCTTTTCTAAAAGGTCAGGGATAAAGAACCGAGACTCTTGAGGCTGTGTGCTATACTTCGTGACCTTTAAAGTAAAGAATATGAGGTATAGCACGGAGAGCAATTATATTATTCCGAAAAAAATACAAAAAACCACAGCAAGAGTTTCTCCACTTCACTCTTAAGAGTCAAGTTTCTCATTCAGGCGCTGCAACAGTAATTTATAATGCTCCTGACTATTTGTAGAAGCACTTTATGTTTACCAGCACAGAAAAGCATGTTGTCTGTGTTATATTATACCCAAGGAATGCATTTTTAATCTTGTTTGCTACTTTGGCAATATAAAGGTTAATCCAGTTTCATGAACAAAGTATAGTCTGTCTTGAAAGTACCAGAGAGTTTTGTTTTTTTAATAAAAGCTACATCACTTAAGCTTCTACTGCTGCCGTTAGTCATTTTACATACATAAAAACAGCTCATAAAATTATAGAGGTTTAATATAGATATGCATATATAACATATATATTACTTGAGTGCAAGATTACATTCCCAGTGCCTCGTGGGAATTTGTACTGGCCTCGTGTAAGAGTAAAAGATCCTTAGCTTAAAATGCTGCTTATGTGGCAGTAAAGAATTCATGTATTTGTATCCACAAAGAAAAAAAGACCCAAATAATGTGTGTACCAGTTTATTTGGCAGCTGTCATTCCTAAATTCTAGTACGATACCACTGCCTCACTTGTGTGTGCAAAGTTTAATGCTAAAGTGTGGTGATTCACTCCTTAGTGTGTGAAGCTAAATGTGAAATGTCCTTTTTGCTTTTCAAAGCTTTCACAAAGCCTTTTTTGAATGTAAAGTTCTTCTTCTTCTTACCTTTGCAGACACTACCAGAGTGTGGAGAAGAGGGCTGAGTCAGGCAGAGTGTTGACGACAGTACAATGGGCAGAAAGGATGACAACACTGAGTACTGGAGAGGTAACATTATTTCCTCTTAGGTTTTGGCCTTTAATAATATCTGTTACTGTGATCCTCATACAGGTTAATTCATGTTTGTGTTTCCTGAAACTGTTTTGAAGACTTTCACTCTCTCTCCTTTGGTAGATGGCGATGACTCCAAACCTGATTTACAAACGGATACAAAGACTGGAAGCTTCAACCAGTGCATCCGCCGCACCACCTCAGAAATTCATAACTTGGTAGGATAATCTTCTTTCTGCTGAGTGCCTCTAAGTTTGCCTGAGGCTTTTTAAAAAAAAAACTATTCTTAAGTACATTACATTAATTAATTAATTACATTATGTACAGTGCATTACATTACCGGTACATTATTTGTTGCTAATTCAGATGGAAAATAACAGGTGTGAATGAGTAACCTGTGAAAACTATGAGTATCATCTAATATGGCAACAGCAGAGTCTTGTGTAATATGATTACCCCAAATAATCCACTGTGATTCAGTCGATGAAATAGGATCGCTATATAAAATATATTTTTGTAGTTGAACTTTTGTCTTATTTTGGATGGGAACACATCCCAGAACATCGGCAATTAAATTGCTGTTTGGAAAAATTTAGCTTGCTAGTCATTTCTTATATAATCTAGTGGGTTCTCGACACTTCTATGGTTTTATCTTAATATATAAAAAAGGACAGACCTGAGTCTTTCATGATTTCAAACTATCCCATTATTGGAATTAAAGTCTATGAAAAAATGGACATTTTTCAAATTGACACTCTGTTTTTCTCTTTCGCTTTCTTATCCATATATCTGACTCAAACACAACCGACACTCAGGCTGATGACACTGCTGGCAGCGCCAATGATGATGAAGTGGAGGAGGGTCAGAGGGGAAAGAGCTGTGAGGATGATGAAGAGGGCCACCTGGCCTATCACATCGGCCTCGTGATGAAAGAAAGATGTACTCATCATATTTTTCCCCCTTTCCCCTTATGCTTTTTTTTTTCTTCTAACAGGGCAACTGACACCAGAATAGCAACTCCAGAAATAGTTTTCTGTTACTGTGATCACCTGACTACTTTAACTGGTACAGAGGAACTGGCTTATTATTTAATTCAATTCCTCTTTTCTACAATAAATGTGCTAATCTCAGGCGCTTACTCCAGGATGCTAAACCTTTCACTTTTTAATTTGCTGGAATGCATTACTGAAAATTAACCAAACAGTTTGTGATTAAACTTGAACTAAACCTCATGTAATTTTATGCCATAATTTGGAAGCATTACACAGTCTTCTGGCTGTAGAAGAAGAGTGAAAGGAAAGTGACTATTTGACTTTTCAAATGTGTTTCTGACAAGTCAGAAGCTGCAGGAAGTGTGTTTTAGAGTGTTTTAAAAGTGCTATGCTCTGGACTGCACTGGTGATCCCAATAAATATCTGTCTGTCCTTCATAGATGAAGTTGTCTCTGCACTAGGAGAAGGAGCATTTGGAAAAGTAGTGAAGTGTATAGACAGAGAGAAGTAAGCACGCATGTTGAAAAATCCTTAGAATTAATGGGTATTTCTAGTGCTTTGAGATTAAATGTTTTTTTTTGTTTTCAACATTCAGAGGTCCATATCAGCTTTAAACCTCATATACACCTCTGCATGTTGTCTGTGTGTCTGTTCAACAGAGATGAGCATGTAGCTGTGAAGATTGTGAGGAACATTCAGTGTTTCTGTGAAGTAGCGAGGTCTGAGATCGCCGTGCTGGAGGAAATCAGCCGCCTGGATGATGACAACAGATTGTAAGTGTAGCTTACATGAAATCCAGGGGGTTACATTTTTCCTTGACAACATTCAGTTAAACCTTTTTTCTTCTTGTTTAACTGATGGGCTGCAGGAAAGAATAGCTGGGTTTTTGGTCTTTTCAAAATCTGCTGTTTGCATTGATTTCTCATTCTAATCTCCAGCGATTGCTTTATTAAATTGATTTATCGTGTCTTCTGACAGCGCCTGCGTGAGGATGCTGGACTGGTTCGAGCATGAAGGCCACGTCTGCATTGTGTTTGAGCTGCTTGGCCTCAGTATCTTTGAGTTTCTTCGACAGAATGAGTTCCTGCCGTTCAGCGTGGAGCAGATTAGACGAATGGCCTTCCAGATCTTCAAAGCCGTGTGCTGTGAGTCGGGTGTTTACTTCTGTGAGACTTTGTGACTGTGAGAGTTTTTGAAATAGTTTTGTGAGCTTTAACCTGAGATTCTGGCGTTTCTGGCAAAATATATTTATATTTAAAAGTCGATTCAGGATTTAATGAATCGATATCGCTTTATTCAAGCTACTGTGGCTGTAGCTCAGGTGGTAGAGCAGGTCATCTACTGATCGGAAGGTTGGTGGTTCGATTCCTGGCTTCCCCTAGTCTGCATGCCAAATATCCTTGGGCAAGATACTAACCCCAAATTGCTCTCCGATGCATCCATCGGAGTGTGAATGTAGATTAGTTTGCACTTGTACTTAGAAGTGCTTGTATGAGTGGGTGTGAATGGGTGAATGCACAAGTTGTATAAAGCGCTTTGAGTGCTCAGAAGAGTAGAAAAGCGCTATATAAGAACCAGTCCATTTTACCAGTCCATATACCCCCGTTGAGCTTCCGAGCCCATG
>VUQG01002897.1:1317-23496 GCA_015106755.1 Etia nguti
GAAGTGTCTTGCCCAAGGACACAACGACCAGGACAGACAGAGCTGGGGATCGAACCGGCAACCTTCCGGTTACAAGATGAGCGTCCCAACCCCCTGAACCACAGTCGTCCCTCATATATAGACCATAGCCTTTATTTTTGAATACTTTGGGAAAGCAACCTTAGATGAGGATTATACTTTCAATTTTAAAGACTAAACTAATTTTTATAGATAAAATATTGTGCTATCCCCTCTTCCTAATGATGATGTTGCTATCATCCCATTGAGTACAATGACCCTGTTCTGTATGCTCAGCCAAGGATCTGGATTCAGCCGGAAATGCTGGAGCACCGTCAAACTTAATCAAAGTCCTCCCCTCTCAAAAAAAGAGGGGAGGTCCACACAAAGATAGATGTCAGGGACACAGAAAGAGGACATGGACCTAACATAATAAAACAAGAAATCCAGAGATATAAATAATAAACTCAGAGGCAGCAGAAAACAACATAGTCAGGAAGTCATTGGTACAAAATGTAATGTTACAGTTACAGAGAATTCTGACTGAAAGCGATCCTTTGAACAGGAATGCTGCATGTCTCCATCTGTCTTATGTGGGAACCCAAGTGTATTAAGTTGGATTTGTTAATATGTAAATATCCAAACTGCTTTTGAAAATAACAGGATTTCTAAGGATGTGGATCCTACCCATTGCTATACCCCCTTTCTTGGAATACTTCTGAAAAAACACCCTTAGATTTTTTCTTGCATATAAATTTCTTATAATTAATTTTTGTTTTAAAAACTCTTCACACACTCAGCATAGCCAAAGTCAACACAAAGTACATTAAAGCATGCGACCACTGGACTCTATGGCAGTGGAGATGTCTTCTCTGGAGTGATGAATCATGCTTCTCCACCTGATGAGTTTGGTGGTTGCCAGGAAAACGGTACTTGTCTGATTGTGTTAAGCCAAGTGTAAAGTTTGGTGAAGGGGGAATATGGTGTGGGGCTGTTTTTCAGGAGATGGGCTCAGCCACTTAGGTCAGGTGAAAGGAACTCTTAATGATTCAGCATCCAAAGACATTTTGACAATTTTCTGCTCCCAACCTTCTGGGAATAGTTTGGAGATGATCCCTTCCTGTTCCAACATGACTGCACACCAGTGGGCAAACTAAAGTCCATAAAGATGTGGATGAGTTTGGTGTGGACTTTTCCCCCCTGATGTATAGGCTCTCTGTGGCAATCCTATACAAGTATGCATAGTAAATAATGCATGCATAGTTTTGTATGTAATTCCAAGAATTATTTTAGGGGTTTTTTTGTGAATGTGGAACTGTGCTTTGCAAAAAAAACACTAAAACATAAAAGAGCATTTTTATAATAATGCTTTTAGTTTGGAAATCCTGGCTAATGCTTACAGTAATGAAGCCTACCATTGCTGTTATACAGTGGTCTCAGTGGTCTAGTAGTAGTATTGATGGTGATGTAAAAACTGTTTTGGTTGCATGATAGTGATTCAATTTAACACACATTTCAAGCAAAAAACTGAAAAAAGTAAGAAAAATGGGGAAATTCCGTCATTGCACAATGATTACACACTCACACCTGCCATTATGTGATATTGAGATTGCAAAATGGCAAAACAAGTCAGAGAAAGCACATAAAAAGAAATGTGAAATGGCAAACATTAAAACAGTAAATGCGATAACAGCAATAACGTTAAAAACTGAGAGATAAAAACTTGGATTACACTGAATTTAAAAGATTATGGCATTAGCTCCATGATAACTGTGTTGAAAACTGTTCAAATTTTTCACTACAGATAAAAAACTTAATACTGGATGGAGACAAGTGTTAGTACAAATTTGGAAAAGAAGGACAGCAGCAAAAGTGCAGTGGAAGATTTACACAATGGTTGCAAGATCTCCTATGATTTATGGGTTGGAGATGGTGGCACTTACAAAAAGACAGGAGTATAACTGTGGAGGTGGCAGAGTTATAGAAGTTCAGATTTTCATTAGGATGGATTTTTATCAGAATGGATTAGAATAGTTTATCACAGGGACAGTTCAGTTTGAGTGGAGCCAAAGTTAGAAAGGCAAGGCTGAGATGGTTTGGACATGTGCAGAGAAAGGATAGTGGATATATTGGACAAAGGACGGTGAATATGGAGCTGTCAGGCAGGAGGGAAAGGGGGGTTCATAGATGTAGTTAAGAAGGACGTATAGAGCACTGGTGTGACAGAGGAGAATGCAGAAGACAGGGCGAGCTGAAGGGAAATGATCTGCTGTAGTGACTGCTAAAGGCAGCATCTGAAAGAGAAATGGTAAAATACAGATATTCACTTTGAATATATATATCTATATCTATATCTATATATATACACACAGACACACAGACACACAATCTTGATTTGTGTTCTCTTTGGTCAGAGGTGGTTTTCTCGGTGAACATATTTTTGCTCAGTCTTTTTTTTATTGTTGAATCATAAACTCTGACCTTAATTAAGAAACAGCTGATTCCTGACTTCTCCCTCTTATCACTCAAAGAACTCCTTCTCTTGACAGCAGTGTGCATGTAAAAAGAGAGAGCACAGGGAAGGCTGAAATCACTTCTTTATCAGTAGTAGCCTGCTCACCATAGTGAGCCCAATAGAGATTGCCAGATCACTGCATTGCAACTGGAGAAGGACCAGGAGACCATGACACAGGTACAAGGACTGTACTGAAAAATGAGTAAACATGTCCAAAGTCTGACTCCTTGGAAGCAAAATGCTGAGAAAGGCTCAAGAATTTTGCACAGTAATGTAAAGGTAATGAAGGGACCTTCTGTGATTTTTTGTTTAGGACTCCACAAGACTCTATAATCACCACTGTTTATAGTATTGAATCTCCAGGCAAAGTATTTCAATCTGTTGTTGTTTAATCAGATTCCACCAGAGGGCAACCCTCTTACATGTGATCTGACTTTTGTATGTGCTTTTTCTATTGTATTATTTTGTCTGACATTGCATACTGACACAAAAGTTTTGATTTTCTAATAGAAAGGTCCAAAACAGGAAATCATGTTGTAGCCTATTGTAAACATACAGTTTAACTTAATCTAGCACTCATGTGTTATGTTTCATTTTAGTTGGCTAATGTAAGGCCATCTGCCTTTGTAGAAACAAGCAGGTTTCACAACTCAGCTATCATCATCTTATTTGAGGAGTTATTTTGTAAGTATTATTTAAATTAGCTTCAAATAAATAGACATAAAGACAGTATACTAAATACCACTTTAAAAGTTTGCTGACTTTGAATTTTGTAATTTTCAAATATGTAGATTCCCTTATTTGTCTAATTTTGATTCATTTTAGTAAGCTACTTTAAGGTCAGATCTGTTCACATTTAAACCTCACAAATACATGAATAGTTTTGAAACAAATATTTAACCTAAAAATAATGATGTTATCAAACACAAGGTGTTTCCAAACTTTTTGTACTTTTGCTTCTTATAAAAACAAGAGTTGGGTCTAGTAACGGCTCCTTGAATTTCTTTAATGAAATATCTCATGAAATATCTGAGTCTATCTGTTGACTTATGCATGGTTAGCTCTAAGTGCATTTTCACGTTTAGCAACCAGTGTATAGTTTATGAAGGTTAAGGTTCTTATCTTGACAGTTAATCTTCCGTTAAACTTGACAGTGTGCCTCAAGTAAATGTTGTAAGTGCAGCTGTGTTGCAACGGCTTAGAGCTAATGAGTCACTCTTTTGCGAAAATTCTTTCTGTCGTCAAACTCGGACCACCTGGCTCCAAAATGTTTGTCACTGAAGTTCCCTGTAACATAGATGTTACTTTCCGTTGCTCCCTTATTTCCGAAAGACTCATCACAGAAAGTGGGTCTGCATATGTGATATTTGATATGGCAGAGTTTGTTTTTGTAATGTCAAATAGTCTTCCTAATGCACCACCATTTATCTAGGCACACACTGGGGAGGTTTTGCATGTCAGGCAAATATATTAACCACTACACCATGGTGCCACATGCAGTTTTCTATCATAAAAAAAATATGCAAGAAAAACAAAGAGCTGTTTTCCTGGAATTTACTAACTCACCTGGAAGTGAGCTCTGCCAACCTTGAGCTTTCCAGCTAAAAGAGAGCTTTCTTGCACAAAACATGAAGTTTATTAGCTTTGTGGTATTTTCAGTATTTTCAGGCTGGATTATAGAGGTTAAATCCATTTAGTGTTTTCATCGGTGAGATTAATAATTGCAAACCTGTAGGGAAGCAATGAAAAAATACATAAAAGACAACTCAACAAGATTTCTCTTTAAAACATTTAATACAAAAATATTCAGCATCGGTCAAAATATAGGTTGCGTTCCAATGATACATACAAAATTTAAGATGAGCAATAGCCATTTCATCTTTTGCAGCACTAAACATTTTAAAGCACACAAATAGGATGATTGATTTATAAATGTTACGACATAAATTTGAACATATACAGGTTTAAAATCGTAAAAAAAAATTTCAAATCTACTGAGAATAAATACATGAGATCTGACTCTGAGTACTTATGTCACTGTTACCCTCAATACTGCTGATCAAGCTTTTTAGGAGTATGTAGAAATCAAAAAATTTCACAGTAAGTTAGCAAGAAATATTTTGTGACAACATCAGCATTTTGCAATCGGTTTTACTCCATGGCTCGTGTCACACACAAAAGAAATCAAAACAATACAAACTGCAGACTTCCAAAAACCTGGCAAAGCACCAATAACATGTAGCAAATAATTTTGAGAACATATTATTTCAGTTTTCACCTCACTTTACTAAAGCAATCTTCACACCCCAAAACCACAAAAATATATTTTCATCTTCCTTTCTCTTTATGTATCTCTGACTAAAATCACACCATGACAGAGTACGAGGTGTTTTCACTCTCTGCAGAACTGAATGATCCAGTGGCTTTTCTAAGCCTCCGCTCTCGCCACCCTTCCATTGCCAGCCAGCTCCTCTGTCCCAGTAGTCCCTTACACATTCTCACTAGTTCCCGCCTGAATTTCACTCCTACAAAGCCATACAGCAGAGGATTGAGGGCACAGTGTGACAGCCCCAGACTTTCAGTGATCAGAGTTCCAACGTCAAGCACATAGCCAAGCTCACAGGTTTCATGCACCACACCCAGTTTTTGCAGACTGTCGACCAGCTGGAAGCAGGTGTATGGAGCCCAGCAGATTACAAATACAGACACTAAAGAGATGATGAGGCGGAGAGACTTGCGCTTTTGGCGGCGAGAGGCATTGCACAGAGACCTGAAGATCCGGATGTAGCAGTAGAGCATAACTAGGAGGGGAACCCCAAAACCCAGAACTACACTGACAAACTTCAGCCCCACCTTCCACCGTAAAGCGTTTTCAGTGAACCACACCTGGCACATGGGCCCCCTCTGCTGACCGACAATGTCTATCATCACCACTTGTTTAAAGTAAATGTCAATTCCACTCAAGCCCAGACAGACTACCCAGATGATGGCACATGCAAACTGAGCATGGCATGTGCTTCTTTTCCAACTTGAGCTGATGGCGTGAACGATGGCGAGATATCTGTCAAAGCTGATACAGGCCAGGAAGAGGATGCCACTGTACCGGTTTAGGGAGAAGAGAGCACCAGAGATCTTGCAAACAGCCAAGCCGAACATCCAGTGGTGAGCCCATTGCACTGCATACAGGGGCAGAGTGAAGGCCAGCAGAAGGTCAGAAATGGCCAGGTGAAGGAGAAAGGTGTCTGTTAAGGAAAAGGCACAAGCTCCACCACTCTGAGAGATTCTGTAGCGTCGGATCACACACAGCACCAGCACGTTGCCAACAACTGCCAAGACGAACACCAGGCTGTATACCACAGGGGAGTACTTTTCTGCAAATCCATAGATGTCTTCCTGTAAGCATGGGGCTGCATCTGTACTGTAGTCTGTCCCATTTTCTCCATAATAATCATACTCCTGTGACAAGACAGAGATACAGAACTCATCAATATCTTTCAAAGACCTGGGTAATTAAAAAAAGACAAGTGTCATGTAACACTCTGTGTTTCCTAATGAACAATTATGCATAACAACTAAATAACTAAATTAAATTAATAACTAAATTTTAAAAAAATCTCCACTCACTGTGGTTGACATGGCTGAATCTGGGATTGGACGGCGAGCCAGCAGAAGACCTAAAACCTTCCAAGGGAGATGAGAGTACACTGTTCTCATAAACACGTTTGCCAAACATCCCTTTTCACATCTTGCCTTAGCCAGATTTCATAGGATCAGAAAGAAGAAGTAAGAATTTCAGGAACTGATTGTTTTTTTTCTTTCAGTTTTAGACAGATGAAAACATAGCTAAAGTGGGAATTGATGACTGTTTCAGGAAAATTTTTACACATATTTTTAATCCGTGTCTCCACCTAGCTGTAAGTGTCTGCCAGACAGACAGAGCATGACTACTGTGCTTCATATGAAAAATATTCCATTGCAAAGAAAACTTAGAAGAAAATGTATCTTCTTTGAAAACATAAATTGATTACACATCATAAAGTAAAAACAATAAGTGGTCAGGCTTTAAAAAGCAGAAAGTTGTTTTTGCAAAGGAATCCTCCACAACTAAAGGAGAAGTGAAAGTGCTTTGTTGGCACAAATTTTACACTCGCCACTATGCTGCAAGTTCAACTTCCTTTGACATATCAAGCATTTCACTCAACCTACAATGTAGTAACTTGTTTGTATGTTTGTTTCTTAAGGAATATTTTTTTTTTCCCAGTTTTTGTCAATTTACTATCTCAGAACGTGAAAATATAAAACTGTTTAGAGCTCAGCAGGACTGCATTATAAGATTTATTCAGTGATTTCAAACATTGGTGACTTCTGAAAAAGAAAAAAAGAAAAAAACATCCCTCACTGAAAACATAAGATCTCTCTATAAATAGGCATTACATATATTACTCAAGGGTCGGTTTCCTGCAGGTTTTAGATATCACCCTGGGTCAACACACCTGAATTAAATGATTAGTTCATTACCAGGCCTCTGGAGAACTTCAAGACATGTTGAGGAGGTAATTTAACCATTAAAATCAGCTGTGTTGGATCAACGACACATCTCAAACCTGCAAGAGACCGGCCCTTGAGGCCTGGAGTTCCCCCACCCCTGCTTTAAAGGATGACAGCAGGATATAAACTGTGTGCAGAAACAATGTTAGAGGTACTTCAAACACACAGATAACACAGTGAGATCAACAAGAAGGCTCTCGGAAGTGAATTAAAAGTAAATGCTAAAACTGTTATACTAAATTAGTATACTAAATACTAAAAGACTCCACTGACACTTCAGGGTAAGAGTTAAGATGAAAACATTTTAAAAAAAAACATGTGTTAGCAAGCAGTGGGTGACTTAATTAAAGTCACTCAGTTAAAACTACAAAAGCTGGATTGACTGAGTGAGCCATGTCCACTCACTCAAAGATTATATATATAGAGAGAGCAAACAAGACTCACCTTCTGAACTTTTATAAAAACAGAATACAAGCTGATGCAGGCTGGTGAAGGATATACTGAGGGCTCAATGATTGTGCAGGCTTTAAAAGAAGACAGGATATGACATTATTTGCGTTTATCTTTGTGGTTAAATTAACCATAGGTTTAAGGGGAAGGCATCAGAATATATCGTTTGCTTGAACTGTGGTAAAGATGATTTCCTGCAGATAATGGCTCTTTGCAGACTTCAAAAAACTTTAAAAGTTTATGAGGATTTGGCACCAATGACACCAAAAGACTCCAGTGATGGTGAAAGTCAGTCCACAAGTTTTAAACTAAGGTGAAAACATGAAAAAAGTATGTTTAAGTTGTAGGTAATTGCATAGTAAAGTTCAGGAACATTCAAATGCAAGTTGAAAAATTCAGTTAAGAAATGAGTCATAAACTAGACAGAGTCTGGATAGTCTGAGTGAGCCATATCCCCTACGATATAAGTGTTATTTTTGAAAAACGACCAGTGCATTCATTTGAGAGGAACTGAATACTGTTGTGGTTACATCTGTCTCAACCGAAGGTCTCCTGGAAAATTAAACTATTGTGTAACATCATACATGTTTTTGTGTCCTACTTGTAGAAATGTTTAAATTAGAACTTTGAAATAAAAACAATACTTTTTTACTTATAGCGTATCTGTATATAGGCTACTGCACTAAAGACAAAGGCACCCACCTTTGTTCTTCTGACAGCCCCTCAAACACTATGCTTCCATGTTTAAATTCAAACTTTTTCTTATGTGACCCAATGCAAAAAAAAATCAACCCTAAGTGTTTTATTAATGTGACATTTTACACTTGTATTTTGTAGCTTTATTGAAATAAAAAAAGTAGTAGCATGAGTCAGTTATCGGCGTATTTATTTATTGGTGGATGCAAGTGTTCAGAACACAGATAGCCTTTGGAAAGAAAGGGTCTCTCAATCTAGAGGTGCGTGTTTTAGAAGAAGAATAAGTCCCTAACTGGAATGAGAGCAGTCCCTGATGACGTTTTGTGGTCTGGGGTGGCAATGTCCTCTAGGGTTGACAGATAGCAACCTGTGGTTTTTTCTCCACCAGTGCTTGCAGCACCATTTTTTCTGCCACAGAGCATCGTGCATACCACACTGATATGCAGTATGTTATAAGAGCAGAAAGTTGAGTCTCACTGAGGAACTCACAAGCTCTCCACAGTCAATATAAAATGAGGCTGGGTTTGAGTCAAGCTTTTCCTGTATTTCAGTATCAACTCTTTAGTCCTAAAAGTGTTCTAAGCTACTATGTTCACTGAACACCACACTGATGGTCATATCTCATCTCTGTATGCTGACTCACCTTTACCTGAGATTAGTTCAACAACAATTGTGTCATCAGCATTTTAAATAATGATGTTGGATGAGTGGACAGGTGTACCATTACCGGTGTGTATTATGTAAAGAAGTGAACTCGGCAACCTCAAAGAGATTCAGTGTTCAGTGTAATGGATGAGGATGTATAGGGACAAGTTTGATGTGATGAGAGGGGTTTGTCAAAAACCTCTCGGTCCAAGTGCTGATCAATGACTTTAGAAAGCCCTAAAAAATAAACTTGTCAGTGCTGTGATGAAGAGACAATATTGTTCCCGTATTTCAGATTTTATGCAGGTTTTTATTACCACATTGAATCATCAAGTCAACTAATGTATTCAGTTCAATTCAAAAAAATTTATTTATATAGTGCAAAAGTACAAAAACAGTTGCCTTAAGGCACTTTATATAGCAAAGACCGTATGATAATACAGGGAAAACCCCAAGAATCTGATGGCCGCATATGAGCAAGCACTTGGCAATGGTGGGAAGGAAAAATGTCCTTTTAATGGAAAGAAACCACCAGCAGAACCAAGCTCATGGAGGGGCAGCCACTTTCCCTGACTGGCTGGGAGGGAGGAGGGAAAAACAGGACAAAGACACACTGTAGAAGAGAGCCTGAGATTAATAACAGCTAATAATTAAATGCAGAGTGGTGTATGAATAAGGTCGTTAAGGTAAGATGGGGCCCGATTATTCAAGACCTTGTATGTGAGGAGACAGAGTTTAAATTTGATACTGGATTTAACAGGGAGCCAATGAAGAGAAGATAATATAGGAAAAATACACTCTCTCTTTCTACTTTCTGTTAGCACTCTTGCTGCTGAATTTGGATAAACTCAAGGCTTTTCAGTAAGTTTTTAGGACAGCTTGATAATAATGATTTCCAATAGTCCAGCCAGAAAGTAATAAATACATTAACTCATTTTTTAGCATCACAATCAGACAAGATGTTCTAATTTGAAAGATATTGCACAAAGGGAAGAAAGCAGTCCTACATATTTTTTCAATATGCGCATTAAAGGACATATTCTCGCCAAGAACGATTGGAAGATTCCTCACAGTGATACTGGAGACCAAGGTACTGTCATCCAGAGAAAGCGTCTGGTTAGAGACCATATTTCTAGGATTTTTAGGGCTGAGTACAATGTCCTCAGTTTTACCTGAATTTAGAAGCAGAAAGTTAGAAGTCATCCAGTTTTTTATGTTTTTAAGATATTCCTTCAGTTTAACTAACTGGTGTGTGTTATCTAGCTTCAGGGATAGATAAAGCTGGGGATCATCTGCATAGCAGTGAAAATGTATGCTATGCCTTCTAATGATAGCATATACAATGTAAACAGAACTGGTCCTAGCATAAAACCTGTGGAACTCCATGATAAACCTTGGTTTGTGAAGGTTTACATGAACAAATTGGAGTCTAGATAAGATTCAAACCACTGCATAGCAGTGCCTTTAATACCTATTGCTTGCCCTAATCTCTCTAATAAAATATTGTGGTCGACAGTATTGAATGCTGCACTGAAGTATAGCCTCTGACAGCAAAAGGATGATGTTACTGTCAGAGCCCATAGGAAGATCATTTGTAACCTTCACAAACACTATTTTTGTACTTTGCAAAGTTTTGAAACCTGACAGAAACTTTTCAAATAAGCCATTTAGCATTACCATTACAACCACTCTTTCAAGAATTTTTGAGATAAAAGGAAGGTTGGAGATAAGTGGCCAAGAAAGCTGGTCAAGTGATGGCTTTTTAAGTAGTGGTTTAATTACTGCCAGATTGAAGGCCTGTGGTACAGAGTTGATTAACAGAGATATGTTAGTCATATTTAAGACTGAAGCATTAATTAATAATATAATGTAATGCACTGTACATTTGAACTGACGATTTATTACTTTTTTTAAATAAAGAAAACCCCCATAAAGAACAACAACAAAAGTGGTATTTGAAGAGTCTAGAAGTCAGAAATACTTTGCTAAATTGTATTATACAAGTATAATGTTTCTGTGCTTTTCATGAGTAATTTCTTGAGTCACTGGTACATACATAGGGAGTGCCACTTTGTGTAGTCAACACAGTATGTGCTTCAGCATCACAGTTCATTTAATTTTTTCAGCGTGTCCCCTGTTATGTACACACACCACACCTGCCATGAAGTCAAAACCTTGTTGATATGTAAATGTACAATAAGTTCCTGCTTTGTCCCTCGAGTGCTATTATGCTGATAAAGCCTGCATCATTCTAGGTGCACCGTTTTTAGGTGTGTGATACGCCCCAAAACCAAACATTTTTTCCTTTTTTCCTTTACAAGACATTTAGCCCTGTTTACTTGGTCATTGTTTGCCATCTCATATCAGCATAGAAACTGAACTACAACCTACGCATACTGTGTCACTGGGTATGAGAGCTGTGGTTCTAAACCCTATCCTAGTCTTCAATTTCAGACCTCACTTTCAGGAGCCAGATACTAACTTCAAGAGTTGAAGTGGACCGAAATTTTCCTACAAATCAAGGTAGTTTAAACTCATCCTACTAACTGATTTTCTTTATATCTGATTTGGAGTAAACTCTTAATCAAGAAAGATCTAATTGTTTTTGGTTGGAATAAAATCTTAAGAAGCTTTCACAACACAGATTTGGATATATAACATTTGTTATAAAGAAACGGTGTAAAGGTGTCTCAAAAGTTCTATAAACAGGGAAGTAAACTGGTAAAGTAAGTGAACTTCATGTTTAATTTGCTCCAAGTTATTTTTCTTCTGCTTGCAGCCATGGAATTCCAGACAAGTGTGATAAATGCACAACCTCAGGTGACTGTCACACAGTACACGGTGTCCTCTGGGTCATCAGAGTGGAATACAAATGCATGCGACTGCTGTGAAGACTGCGGCATCTGTACGTGTCTATATAAGTTTTGTGGGAACATGCTGAAGTTTACCAACAGTGTAACATGAACAGAAATATGATAATACACCTCTCACCTCCAGGTCTTTGTGGAACATTCGTTCCCTGCATCCTGGCTTGTAAGGTGGCTCAGGACAGCGATGAAAGCTGCTGCCTGGCCTGCCTTCCCGGTGCCCTGATTGCTTTACGGACAAGCATACGCAACAGATACAACATTGGTGTAAGTGTGCTGCAGATTTCTAATCATTTATTAAAGGAGAAGACTAGAATTCTAATCATGATGAAAATTATATGGTGTTTTATATTACTTTTTTGAAATCCCAGCACTCTAAATATGGTTCTGTAAAAAAAAATATGATGTTTGTCGCCAGTTTACTGTGACTGTGCTTTTCCTCAGGGCTCTGTGTGTGACGACTGGTTAGTCATGGCCTGCATTCCAGCATGTGGATTATGTCAGATGGCACGTGAGCAGAAGATAAGAGGAAACTGAAAATTTATACAATATATGATATCCTCAAAGTATCAAAGTAAAATAATATGTGAAAATGTATTTCTTCAGTTTCTGTATCTTAAATTAAAATTTAAAAAATGGTATAGACATATTGTAGTAAAGCAAAAGGATTTGATAAGAATAAAAGTCAGATAATTGGACTAAACTGACATTTTCTTCTTGTTTTTCCTTTTTTATTCTATAGTTTAATAGGATTACATAGTTTATCTGTTATATTTGAAATGTGAGCTCGGAGTCTTGGAATGAGGCTGAAAAACCCCACATCTTTCACTCAAAGTTCGACAGCGACTCATTGTGCTGACACTAAGTTTGTGCAACAAAACAGCAAAAAATCTGACGGATATGTGGGAATTTGCAGCACAAGTGGCTCTTAACCACCCTTAAAAAAAAAAAAAAATCAACCAGTTTATTGTGGTAAACTCAAATAACTACTCAATAAATTGATGGATCTTTTTCGAAATGTAATCATTTCTGAGAACTGTTTTACTACCTACAATATAATTCAATAATGTTCAATTTACATGTTATATTTTTCTTTTTTTAATGTTAAAGATAATTGTGTTAAAAAATTAGTGATTTATAGATGTCTAAATGCAAATTGTATATCCACTCAAAAACAATAGTTCAATAAAACTATTGGAATTAATGTGTTGTGATTAAATAGTTGAACACAGCTGTAAAGGATTATGAAAGAAGAAGAATAAGTTGGAGACATCTTCCCCTTTCTGACTGAACATTTTATTTTTGGCTGACCATGTACTTCAGAGCTGTCTAAAGGCACAGGGTGAGGCGAAAAGCATTAATCTGAGTAAGTACAAATTAGGGTTACTTATAACTTCAAAATATCGGGACATGTTTTCAGTTTTCCTGGGCAAGTTTGAGAAATGATATCAATATTATAAAGTTATGCTTATAAAGGGTGAATCTTAAAAGTGGCACGCATTATATGAAAAATGTCTGAGAGCTATTTGGCAAACTCTTCCTATACATTTTATTTTTATAGACAGCTTCCTCTTTCTGACTCAGTGTTTTTGCGGCCACCTAAAAAAACACTGTCTGAGAAGGCAGGGTAAACAGCATTAATTTAAGTAAGTACGAATTAGATTAACTTCACATATCATGACGTTTTCAGTTTTCTTGGGATTGTCTAAGAAAAGGAAATAAATGTTATCATATTTGCAAAATTATAAGAATTTATGCTTGTAAAGGGTGAATATTAAAAATGACACATTTGAAAGTACCCAATTATTTCTCAACTCTTTCTATGCATTTTGTTATCGTCCTAAAATTATTGATATTGTGATTTTTGCCATATATTGCATTCCTGTAGCATTAAATTATGAATTCGTTGCTTTTTAACATTGTGCACTGTGTGGACCGCAATGACGTGAGAAAAACCTTAAAGAGGAGGAGAAGGGCAAACATTCATTTATAGTGAAAGGGGATATGAAAACATAAGAAAAGAGGAACAAAGTTGTTCTCATCGCATAAATTTCATCGGGGACACGCTCCTCACACCTCAGGATTAGAAGATTCTTTTATGCTGAGACTATTCCTAGAGACTCGCAACTGCTTCTAATAAGAAACGCTAACAGCAACAAGAACAGGTAAGAAAGAATCTGAGCTTGGGTTAGTAAAGTAATTATAAAAATACAAAGTCTAAATTAAAATCGGTTGAAGGCATTAAAACTCCAGCAACACTTGTAGTCCTGTATATAAAACAGCTTAATTATTTGTTATTATTTGGCCACGATGAGTTGTCCTGTGTACTGTTTCTATAATATTTGAAAAATGATTAAAAATCAATCATATATGAAATGCTAGTTTGTCAGTTTACTTCTTTGTAATGTTAAAAATATACTTGTCAGATTTTAAGAGAGCTGAAAGCTGATAACATCAATGATATACCTAAAGCAAGAATTTGCATTCTGATATTAAAAATTTTTTTCTGATTTGAAAGTATTCTCTATTCTCAGATTCCTGTACCGCATTCACCTGATGAAAAACTCAGAGGCCTTTTCGACGTTTTCAACTTAATGTTTAAACAAACGAAACGAAAAAAGGAGCCGACAGAAGTTATTTAAAGGACTGCTTCTTTGCACTGCAACAAGACAAAATGGGAAACCTAACTCATCAGCTGCTGTCAGTTACAATTGTTCTTGCAGCTGTTCAACTCATCAGTAGTTACAGCTTCAGGAACTGCATTGCAGAAGCAGATTCTGATGGGAAAACTTTCAACTGCAAGCATCGAAATGCAATGAATATTTTTGATATTGTCAGCGACCTGCCACCATCTGCCATCAATCTCACCATTTTAAGAACTCGTCTGACGCACCTTCCTAACAACAGCTTTAGTAACCTAGTAGACCTTCAGCACCTCAGAATTGATAATAATTCCTCGACAACCTCGACAACCATCAGTCAGTTAGCTTTCCAAGGCTTGTATCAACTGAAGACTCTAAACATATCATTAAACAACATATCAGAGCTCAACCCTTCTCTGTTTAAGGACCTACATAATCTCACCTCCCTCTTCATGGCCAACAATGCATTGAAGCTGCTGCCCGAGGATATTTTTTCATCTGTTCTCAAGCTAGACACTTTAATCCTGAGACAAAACTTTCTGTCAGATTTCTCAGGCATTGCTAAGTCTGTGGCACATCTGACAAATCTGACGACAATGGATCTTTGCTTTAACAATTTGACCTCTCTCAGACACTCAAATGTGTCACTGCCCCAGTCCCTCACTGTTTTGTATGTTTGCAAAAATAATCTGTTAACGCTGGGATGTAAACCTTCATTTCTCAGCTTTATCAACACTTTAGATTTGTCATACAATTCTCGGCTGCCTACAAAAGCCTTTGATCAAATTGATTTGAGCACTATAAATTATTTGCGTTTGCATTCAACAAATGTAATGGTAGTGGAGCTTTTAAACATTAGCAACATCAATCCAAGTCATGTTGATTTCTCTGGAACAGGACTGAACAATGACAGCATGCTCAAAGAATTATGCATACTGTTGAAAAAAAGGCTGAAAGAGAAAAATCTTAAAAATCTGAACCTGGGTAATAATGGGATTAGGACACTTACAAATAACACACTGTCCTATTGTCCTATTATCACGGGGGCTTTGGATCTATCCCGCAACAACCTAAAGAGCACATATTGCCTTGAGTTTCTTAAAAGACATATATACATAATAGACTTCAAAGCAGAGCACAACCATCTCAGCTCCCTAAAATACTGTAAAACAAACGAAATGTTTCATTTAAAAAAAATGGAAAATCTGAGTTATCGTTACAATCGCATCTTAAAAGTTGACTCTCATGCTTTCTATCATACACCAAATATCAGGACGCTACAACTTAACATAAACAGTATTGCATTTCTCCATCAACACGCTCTCAAAGGACTAAAAAAGCTCGAGACACTTCGTTTGGACAATAACCTCTTAACTGATTTGTTCAATGTCACATTTGAAGATCTGGTCAGCTTGCAAATTCTTAACCTTCGCAACAACCGCATTTCTGTCATTTTCAAAAGGACTTTTTTCAGCCTGAAATTTTTAAATACACTGGATCTTGGAGGTAATAAGATTACCCATTTTCAGCAATTGGGTCTTGATGGACTAGAAAGCCTGTCCAAGCTCTATCTAGATGGAAACCAGCTAAAACAAATTGACCCTTTCTTATACCATGCATTTCAAGACACCCTCACTGTGCTAGATTTACAGAGTAATCAGATTTGCTTCATAACAGAAACTCATGAGTCACCATTCACGAATCTCAGTAGACTGACTGATCTGAAATTAGATCGGCAGCGACCTAACGGACTCACCGTTTTACCACGCACTTTACTACGTGGCCTCTACTCACTGAAATCTTTGTATCTCACCAACAATAACATATATCATCTTGCTCCTGATAGCTTTGATGACCTAACAGACTTAAGTTTCCTCACACTGGATAACTGCTGTGTTGGGGTGACAAAATTAGAACCAGGGGTCTTTAAAAATCTAAGAAATCTGACCAGATTGGCTGCAGAAAATATGGGCATTCAGAACTTCTCCAAAGAGGTTTTTGGGAATCTTACACAGTTACGTTCACTGCAACTCAACCGCAATGCCATGCAGACTCTTTCTGTAGACGCATTAATGAGTCTACCTATGCTTCGTTACCTTGACATACGAGATAATCCTGTAAGCTGCACCTGCAACAACGGGCCTTTGCAAAATTATACAAAGAATAACACAGATGTTCAGGTGGTGTACCTGTACAACCTGTCATGCCAACACAATCCAAAACTCAAATTTCACAATTTTGACACTAAAGTTTGTCGCGGAGATATAGGAATGTACCTGTTTTTTAGCACATCAGCTGCAATCTTCTTGTTTACAATCATTCCCTTATTCTATGTTAAACTCTACTGGAAAATGAAGTACAGTTACTATGTGTTTCGGGCCTGGTTTAGCGAGCAGTGGAGCAGACTCCATGAGGAGGAGGAGAATTGTAAATATGATGCATTTATTTCCTATAACTCATCTGATGAACAATGGGTCATGGACCAATTGTTACCCAACTTGGAGGGAGGTGGATCATCTTTTAAGCTTTGCCTGCACCACAGGGACTTTGAGCTGGGCCGTGATATTGTGGACAATATTGTTTCTGCTGTATACAGTAGCCGGAAAACCATTTGTGTAGTGAGCAGGAATTTTCTGCGAAGTGAGTGGTGTTCTCTGGAAATCCAGCTTGCCAGTTACAGACTCTTTGATGAGCACAGAGATGTTCTTCTGCTCGTGTTCCTGGAGCAAATCTCTGAGAGGCAGCTGTCTTCGTATCATCGCATGAGGAAAGTTATGTTAAAAAAGACTTACCTGCAGTGGCCTGGTTCAGACTGTACTAACCCAATGCAGGCGCAAGAACTGTTCTGGAATCAGCTACGTAGAGCAATAAAAACAGGTACCAGACTAGAGACAGAAGAATGTTATGCAACTCGTGAGAGCAAAGAAGCTGAAGACTTTAAGGATGAAAGATCTGATGAAAACTTTTACTTGCAACCTTAAAAACAAAATAAGAATTTGTGATTTGTGGTTTTACTCAATTAACCTTTCAGTCCAAATATGTTTTTCTGGGATGAAATTATGTTGTAAATGTACAATATAATGCATTATAAATGTAAGAGCAGCTTTTGTTAATTTTATGTTTTGCAGTGTTTGATACAGAATTTATGTATATATGCGATTTCTACAAATTTCTTTTGAATTACTGTTTTGCATTTAAAGGATGCACAACTTTCACAAACAAATAATATTCCATTATAACATCTGTGTTTTTAATTGTACAGTAGTCCAAAATAAACATAAATGCTTCAAAAGGTTGAAAATGATACATAATCGCATGGCTACTTAACTCAGCAAAAACAGGACAATAGAAAAAGACAGGTTACTCTTCAGAGGATAGCTATTGCATCTATGCTTAATGCTATGGTTATATTAATATGGGAACATAACATGTTTTTCACTGACTAAACAAAAAGCCTTGAAGTGCATAAATTAAGGGAGAATTATACTTTAATCAGTCATAGAAATATTGATAGCCATGCCTCTATGGAGAGCTTTACCACACATTAGTACAGTCTCATAGGAGGGAAGGACCACTGCTCAGGGCTCAGGAAAGCAGAAAGGGAAGGTGCAGGGTCTCTCTCAAGAATGAATGACGGAGGGTAGTGCATCATATCAGTGTGCTGGGACTTCAGAGGAGAATAAACTGAAGGGTGACTGAACTGGCTTGAAGCTTGGAAATGATTGCTCTGATGGTGAACTGGGGCAGGAAAAGAGGGAACACAAGAGTACCTGTCAGTTCCAAATGGGTCTTCCTGCTGGGCAGTGTGCATTGGCTCTCCTGCGTATGTATCTGGCAGCTGCGATTGGTAAGGAAAAGAGGGCTGGGAGTTGCTGTCAGAGTACTGTAGGTTCCTGTTTCCAAATAAGCTGGTTTGGTCCATGAAGCTATTTTCAAAGGAACCAAACATAGCTGAATTTTTGCTCTTTGACCAGTTTAAACCATCTTGCCAGTTCTCAGGTACAGAAGCCACTTCTCTCTGGCATAAAGTGGTAGAAGGAACAAACAAAATGCTTTCTGGAGCTTCACAGGTCTGAAGGTTCATGAACAACGGAGGAGAGAGACTTGGTATGAGGATATCATCCAAAACACCGTCGGCCGTAACCGCAGGGCTCGCCAGCCACTCAGTAACCTTGACAATTAACATAAGGAATCATTATTTATTATCAGAGAATCATATATTATAGAAATCTGAAAATAACTTAAGTAAGAGTGACAATGTAAACTGAGGGCCTCACCTGTTTTTGACTGCAGTGTGGCTGCAGACTGGTCTTCCAGCTGGAATGTCTATTTGCTGGCATATTAAAAGACATATCTAAAAATAAGGAAACAAAACTGAAAAAATGTAGGTATGTCATGCCTACTTCTGTTTTTTTTAAATAACCACATAAAATGGTGTAAAACCAAATTGATGGTTTGTGTCTTTTCTGTATTCTTTCTTCTTTACACAAATTCATCTCCTGACATAAAACAAACACAAAACACTTTTAAGGATAGGTCAAAAAATCCAAACCTATCTTCAAACAACAGATGCCTATTAAAAAAAATAAATGTTTTCCCCTTTTTTTTTTTAAACAGCAGAAATGTTGGTTTAAAGATATTTAACAGTAAATAAACGTTTACAACTATTTTAGCACAGAAGGCATTATGCAGTCATTCTTTAAGGGGAAAAAAGTATTTTCAGTGTTTCACTTCTCTTCTGTAACTGTTTCTGCACGTGTGTTCGACAGAAGGAAGAGGTGGCGCAAAGACAGACAAGTATAAGAGAGGACAGTGAGGAGTTAATGACAACTCATTGAAGTGCAAGAAATGTTAATTATTCTAAAACCATAGATAGACAGATGCAGACTTACACTAAACATCTGTAAGTCTGATGGCAGAGAAGCTGGTCCTAGCTGGAGTACCAACAACTCTCTGCCAAAGCTAAATCTGAACCAAACACACAAGGTCTACCTTTAAACTGTACTACATTTTAAAGGCTGAGGGGGAGTAACAATTACTGCAACGGTAAATTCTTTAGTACATGACAGCACAAAAACACTAAAAGAAATGGGGAGAAAAAGTGACAACGGGTAAATGTGATGTAGGTGGAGGTCGTGGTCAGTCTCTAAGGGAAACACTTTGTGCAGCATTCTCGACTGGTGTATTTAAGTTGTGTTTGTATTGTGTGCATAAGAACAAAAGAATTGTGTGTGAGCATACAGGATGCAGCATGCACTATTACTAGTTTAATTTATTTTGAATGACTAAATTGTTAAAATACACTAGCATAAAAAGACAGTGTAAATGTTCAAGCTATCAAACAAAAGAAAATGTACAAACTTAAATATTTCTTACCAATCAGCTTGGCAATATATTACAAACAAACACTAAGTAACAATGAATGCAAAGATACTCCATAAACACTTTTAAAATTAGCAAATTTTGACCATATAATCTGTACCACAATATAATAACATCTATCAAACAGATGTTTGATCAGCTGGAAGTTACACAGTTAGAATTATTACCATGTCAACCAGCATAGCTGTGGTCAAACGGAGATCATTAGACATAATCAGTTAAAACCTGCACCAGAATATCTCCCATATCAGACTGATAGATAAAGTATAACATGTAGTTGTCACTTAAAAAAACAAAACACTGATCTTGAACAAATCTGCGCTTTCCATTATATTATGGGGACATGTATTTTAATGCTCACCTGCAGCAAAGAGATTCTCTTCATTTTTCCTGGTTGGCTCTTGATCATGATCTTGGGCTTTCTTTGTCGGATGCACAGCAAAGCTACGATGTTGTTGAAGTTTAAGGAGGTTCTCTTGAAGCCACGGTCCATGCCTTTCCCTCAGAGAGTTCAACAGAACCTCCCTGCTCTCTGACAGCAGGTTTCTCCTACTCATCGACGGAAGCTTCAGACGGTGACACAAACGTGCTGCCACTGCACTGACAAACTTCATTACATACTCTGGATCTTGTGCTCTGTCCTGTATCTCACAGCTGTTAGTAGTGGCTGAACTGGAGAGTTTAAGTGGGCTTGTGGTGAGACCATGACTTTGTATCTGCTGAACAGGAGGCTCCTGGTTCTTTGGGGTTTGTACAAGAGTAGAAATCACACGTTTCTTTACATTTGTGTTGAAAGTCTTTATATCGTCTCTGTCAACAACTGGAGTCAGCAGTGATTCTCTGCTGTTTTCAGACATAACACATGCCCACATGGTTTCTGTTGTTAGTACATCGAGGAAGCTGTGTTTAAACGAGAGGCTGCTTTGAAAACTTTCACATGAAAGAGCGAGTCGTTGTTGTGGTTTCTCCTCTGTTGTGACATCTGACTGCTTTGTATCAAACTGCATGTTTTTCTTTTCCTTCTCTTGGCAGTCAGTGTGGTCTTTTGAAGCAGGGTCTGTATTTTTTCTGAATGACATACAGCTCCCAACATCTGTATCAGCTCCCAACAAACCATCAGTGGACAGTGGAGCAGAATTGTGCGATGCTGAAGATGAATGTGAAATTACAGTCTTCTTTTCTTTCCTTTGTTCCTCCAGTTTTGGCTGTTCACTTAGCAAGCGTTCAAAATCAATAGACTTCACCTCATGGTTAAACAGGCCATGGTGTCCTGTCAGGCGGCCGTCTGTGATGATACTGGGCTCCTGCACAGAGGGAACAACACTTGGAAATGGTGGATTTCTCCTTGAAGAACAATGGCAACTAGCATGACAGCAGTTATGCAAATGCGCCATGTCTATGTTGCTTTGGCGATGGTGATGATGATGATGGTGATTTGACTTGATCTTTGAAGTCTCTTTCCAGCCGCCTCTTATTTGACTCCTCTCCTTGCGGGTCTTCAGTCGTTTCATTTTTTTCTCCTCATTTGCCTTACTATAGTGGGTTGAATATCTGGGAAGAGCACTGAATCTTTTTGCAAAGCAACACTTTTTACCTGCTGTTTTTGTTTCTTGTTAAAAATTGTTGACTTTTCCTTTTTTATAGAGGTCCTGCCACACACGTGGCTCATGCTGCACTCTATTCTGTAGAAAAATAAACCACAGTTAGTAAAGAAAGCTTGATAATACAGGATGTGGTTGTACCTCACTGATGTCAACTCTACTAGTAAAATTAAGAGCAACTTACCAATGATTCAGTGAAGGTGACTAGATATAAATTTGAATCCCTGATCATGTGGACTTGAACATATAGACCATACATAATACAACTTGCCATTTTTTTCTAAGCACTTCATAAAAATAATAAGAAAGCATGTAATATACTTGGCATATTTTAGCAGAGATAGATGAAGTATGGAAAATGTCTCTTTTACATTAACATTATTAGTGCAATTAAACCCTGAAGTGAGGATCATTTCATGTACAGTACAAAGTGTAAGGAAATTAATTTGCCTAACATTTAAAATCATATAAACTACAGACACAAAATCAGTCCAATATTTAACGTATTATTTGACCTGTTCCTGCAGGCTACAGCCACAACCACAAGAGTTTGACTATATGTGTGCAGCTGTACACACTGAAAACTAGGTTTTGAGAAAAACATTTCAAATAAATGGGGGAAAAATAAAACACTGAGCAGATGGGCCTATGGAGGTCAGACTTTGAGTGCTTTAAGTACCCCTTCAGTTATTTTTGCACTTTTATAGCTGTGGTTACATTTCTCTGTGTATGCATGGTTGTACTTATTTATAAAGTGTGTAACTGTATAGATACTGAATAGTAAGGTGACTAGAGCTGACTACACCCATCAAAGTTGCCTGTCAAGTTCATATGGT
>VUQG01002899.1:0-29930 GCA_015106755.1 Etia nguti
TACCACAGAATGTACATAAGGTGCAGTTGCAGTCTGGCAGTGGGAGCAGTGTGACAGATCAACTGTTTAGGAGGGAGATGGCGAGGGGAAAGAAACTGTTCCTGTGTCGGGTGGTCCTGGTCTGCAGGCTTCTATACCGTCTGCCAGAGGGCAGCAGGTCAAAAAGTCTGTGTCCGGGGTGTGAGGGGTCTGTGATGATTTTCCCTGCCCGTTTCCTGGTTCTTGAGAGGTGCAGGTCCTGGATGGAGGGCAGGGGGGCGCCGATGATCTTCTCTGCTGCCCGTACAGTCCGCTGCAGTCTGCGCCTGTCCTGTTTAGTGGCTGCACCATACCAGACTGTGATGGAGGAGCACAGGACAGACTCAATGACTGCAGCGTAGAACTGGATCAGCAGCTCCTGTGGAAGACTGTACTTCCCCAGTTGTCTCAGGAAGTACATCCTCTGCTGGGTCTTTTTGAGGATGGAGTAGATGTTGGTCTCCCACTTCAGGTCCTGGGAGATGGTGGTACACTACATGGTGGTACAATGTAGTGTATGCTGTACAGTGTAGCGAGGAATGCTCATACCTCTGCATTGGAGAGACCGAACAGCCACTTCATAAACGATGGCACAGCATAGAAGAGCCACCTCCACGGGACAAGACTCGGCTGTCCATCTGCATCTAAAGGACCAAGGTCACTCTTTCAAGGATGCCAATGTTCACATTTTAGAAAGGGAAGACAGATGGAGGAGGGGTTGCTTTTTATTATGCAACAGAAATGATTGAATATGTGCCTGAAACTCTAATCCATGCTAAACTTGATCTTTTTCATTTATTTGGATTCCTTTTGGCTTTTCCCAAAGTTTGCTGCTCTAAATTCAGTATTCGCAAACATTAGTCAGTAGTGTGTGTCTCTGTCCACTTTTACTTGAAACTGCCAATTAAAGCTCAGTTTTTTTTCCATCTGAACACAGCATGAGCCACAGTCAGTGCATCAAGGAGAACAAGAATCTATCACATGCTTGAATTGCACTAAATATGACTCATAGCTCTTTAGTAGTTAATCACTGTCGCACACATACAAAGAAACAAGCACAAAATACAGACCCAATCATTTGTGGTATTTTTAATTTCAGATTATTTTTTTAACCTTTTTTTTTTCAAAAAATAATCCTCCAAAACTCCAGATCACCAGAATAATAAAAGAATCACAATTTTATTTGCCCTTGCGAATTGATGAAATTTTTTCTTTTGTGCTGTTCAGGTTGTTTGAGGAGTTGTATGAAGACCACGGAGACACTCTGTCATTGCAGTATGGGGGCTCTCAGCTCGTGCACAGGGTCAAGACTTACCGCAAGATTGCACCCTGGACACAGCACTCCAAAGATATCATGCAAACACTGTCACGGTACTACAGCAATGCTTTCTCAGGTGTGTATTACACTAGTTCCTTCCATCCTCAGCTATGCTCCATATTAAACAGAATCTACTCTTAGTTAGTTATGTTCCATGTTTCCATAGAAACAGGCTCAGCCTGTTCATGCATGTATAGTTTACACTCATGCAGTGAATTCAGGCAATATGCAGTATGGAGAAATCGACACTCTATAATTACATTTCTGCCTTTACTTGAACAGAACATCTGACAAATGTGAATTGGCTCACAAAACTTTCTGTGAGAAAGTTTTCACAAGTGAAAATCACTCAAGATAGTCGCCAATCTTCCCAGCAACAGACAACTTAACAAATTCACCCTAAAGCCAGACTGTGCAGTACTCAGAGAAACTGTACCAAGTCAAAGAATTCCCTTTAAAGACTGTAAAGCCATCTGTTAGCATGTTAAATATCAAAGTTCATGACATCACAATTAAAAAGAAAATGAACAGACATGGCTTGTTTAAAAGGGTTGTCGGGGAAAAGTATTGTCTCTCTAAAAAACAAAAATGGCTTATGTTCACAAATTTGCATCTGCACAAATCACAAGACTTCTGGAACAATATGTTTTGGACAGACGAGACCAGAGTGGAGATGTTTGTCTATAATGCACATACCAACTGTCAGCACAGTGGTGGATGGGAGAAGATTTGGGTTTGTTTTGCAGGCACAGGACCGAGGCACCTTACAGTCATTGAGCCAACCGTGAACTCCATTGCATACTAAACTATTCTAGAGTCAAATATGAGGATATCTGTCTGACAGCTAAAGCTAGGCTAAACTTGGGTCATGCAACAGGATAATGATCCCAAGTATAGCTTCAAATATATAATTCAGTAGCTGAAAAACAGCAGCAACAAGGTGTTGCAGTGGCTGAGTCAGTCCAGAACCTCAGCACTGCTGAAATGCTGGGACAAGACCTTAAGAGACCTGCACACAAATAAATGCCTGCAAAGCTCAATGAACTGCAGCAACATGGTAAAGAGAGGTAGGTCAAAATTCCTGTCAAAAAGACAGTTACTTCACGTTACCTTTGCTAATCCTGTTAAACCCCCCTTTTTTTTCCACGCATGACTGTATATTCTGGGGATGTGATTTCTAATATTGTTAATTGCAGATATTTTTTTGATTGCAGCCAATTTGTAGATATGACATAATTACCCAGCAGTTACTGATAAAAGTGGCTTTGCAATGTCCGCAATTCCGATTTTTAATCATTTTAAATGACACCCTAGTGCATGGTTACATCAGTGTATCTAGAAATCTTAATGGGTTTACAAAGGTGTTTTCACAATACACCAGTGAGTGTTCCAGGAGTGAAGAACAAGAAGACTGTGTACTGTGTCTTAAACCTTGATTAACAGAACTGCACTACTTGACCTACAGCATCGACCTTGTTTTTGATGCTTTGCTCTTGATTTAGTTTTGAGAGATTCAATCAGTAGTTGGTTGCTGAGAAGAGCAATTTGTGTATTCAGAATAAAAAAAAAAAAGAAAAAAAAAAGAAGCTCATATAATCCAGCAGCACAGACAGCCAAAGACCATCACACTCGAACGGGATTCATGAACTGCAAATTCAACAATCCCATGACCCTGTATCAGGTAATATGATTAACTCCCTGTTGGCAGTTAAGAAGACTATATAAGGACAAATTAGCCAAAATGCTTTGTCAACTTGCCCCTTTACAAGGGCACAACCATTTTCACAGATTTTCCCGTGGTCATGTTTCCCATGCCTTTTTAGACTAGTTTGTGCAAAATTGGAAAAGGGTAATTCCAGCCTTGTGTTTCTCAGTAATTTCTAAAAAAGAACACCCAGTAGATGTTAAAACCATAAAAACCAGCATCATCCTCCCATAATACGTTCTCCAATTAATGGTACTCATATGTGCATAGCCTTTTGTATATCTTTTTTATTATGTATATGGGGAAATAAAATAAATACAGTAGAATAAAATAATAAAATACTACTTCCTATGAAGTAAATGACATATACTTTTATATCATAGTCAAGCACTGTAACAGCTTTCCCTTGAATCACAGATCAATTTTCTACACAGAATCATGTAGGTGTAAGCTTCCATATCCTGTGCAGCCTTTTAATTAGTAGATGCAGTGTGACCTCATATGCTTATTAAGACAATTAACAGACATGATGTTAAATTATATTCCTCATTCCTTTCATTCATAATGGTTGCACGTGTATATTACGGTCAAAGATCACCAGCAACTCGTATCATGTGATACACGAGATAAATCTCAGGGAAAAAAACATAATTGGAGAACAGTCTTGGTGGTGGGCTGTAATAAAACCCAGTTTAGTTTCTAATTACCTAACGTGACTGTTGGGGCAGCATGCACGTGGCTACTGTAGTTGGGGAGGGTGAATTAAATGGCACTAAACCAGGCAAATGTACAAAGCACGTGCCACATGCTGAGCACACAAACGCTCACAGAGATTATCTAAGCACACACTCATTGTCAAAAGGTTGTAGTGCAGTTGTTACAAGAGTTTTTACTGCCATGATGTATGTACAAGTCAGCGTTGCTTAGATGTTAATTCATTAACTTAAATCTTATAAATGCAGCTTACAGTGAAGAGCTGGTGTAGTTTGCCATTATGGTAAATCAGGCTTGATTCCAAATTACTTTAACTTCACATTCACTTTTGAACTGTACTCTCCTGCATAGGAACCACAGTAATTTATAAACTAACGTTTTTTTCTTGTTCTTTTTTTTGTTTTTTAAATGATGCACTGTTGACTCAAAACACAAAACTCGAAAGTTTAATCATGTACCGTTTTATGTACTTTAAGTAAAGTAAATTAAAGTAAATGATTAAATTAAAGTATGCACACTATTTGGCTTGCCTCTTCCTGAGCATCTCTGGGCTTTAGTGACTTCAAGACTTTTTTCAAGCAGTATTTTTTTGAAGTCATCTACATCAGTAGTCTGCTTTTTTCAGTCATTTTGAGTACAGCTATTGTAGCTCAATGGTTTTTTTAAAGCCACTTAACACTAACCTATGAGTTATTTAAGCATAGAAAGGCACCTAACTCAACAGATGAACCAGTGTCTACACTAAGTCGTTTAAAAAAAATTTTCAGTTCTTTTTTTGAATCTACAAAAAATGCCAAAGATAACATAGTTTGACAAACATAAAATGGTATTTTTGCAGCGTGTCCTTGAAAAGATGAGGACACTAGTCAAATGTAGGAAAAGAAGTGGCAGGCCTAAAAAAAAAATCTATATACAGCAAAAACCTGAAACAAGACGAGATGCATCTGGTCCTCCAGTTCAATTTCAATTACAGTTTCATTCATATAGTGCCAAATCACAACTGTAACCTCAAGGCACTATGTAAGGTGAAGTAGAGATTCTACAATATTTGAGAGAGAAACCCAACAATCGGATTACCCCCTATGAGGCATTTGCAACAGTGGGAAGGAAAAACTCTAGTTTAACAGGGAGAAACCTGTGGCAGAACCAGGCCATCTGCCTCGACCAGTTGAGGATGAGTTCATTCTATCTACTGTCCACTGAAATGTCATCAGAAATGTTCTCTATGGAAGTCTGGCTGTCAAGAAGCCATTTCTAGGTAAGAGAAATTGGAAGAAAAGGCTCAGCTATGTCAAATTACCCAAGAACTGGATTGGAAATGACTGGCAACTCTTCTGGCAAGAGAGGAACTTTGAATGTCTTTCAAGAACCCTGGAGAAATATTTCTGAAGACTACTTAAAGAAATGACAGGAAAACTTGCCTAAGAGAGTTCAGGCTGTATTGAAGAATAGAGGTGGTCATACCAAATATTGACTTTCAAATTTGTTAAAATTCTACAAATTCTATTTTTCTTATATTCTGTATTTAGACTTATCGTTGCATATGTTTCAACAAATCCTTGTACTTTTCCCATTTTCCTAGCAAAATATAAAGAAGTAATGGGTGGTTACATGGTGCATGGTGCTTTAGTTCTCTATGTAAAGCTAACCCATTCCAAATGATAACTGAGCAAGCCCTACTGGCTTTTATAAAACTGAGATTGGTTTAGTAGCCAAAAATTCTAACACAATGATTTTTGTCTTAAGAATATTTTTTTTCAAAAACAAAAGTCAGACTGTTAAACGTCAGTAAGAAATGGTTTCATTCAGTTCATCTGACTCCTTTTTCAGTCAATCAAGTGATCTCAGAAAATAGGAATATTTATTCCTAGCTTGTTTTGCCCAATCAACAATGAATGCCATTTAAAACACAAAACAGCAGATCCTTACATTTGATAAAATGTAATTCTTTCATTCAAACTTTATTTAAAAATTAAAAAAAACTAACTTATTGTCTATCTCCCGGAGATTGGTAGTGGATCTGTTGGGTCCTGTGTCTCACGAGAGTTCGGAGACCCAATCAACAACTTTAGGTTGGGCTCTTCCTTCCATTTTTGTCCAGTGTTTGTGGTGTGGTGGGACACATTGTTCTGCTCAGAACCTACCCCCTGCTCAGAGCCTGCTCAGAGCCTACCCCCCTCCATTGCCATGGAGGGGGGTAGGCTTGGTCTGAAGTTTATTTTGGATGGTATGACATTGTTTTTCAGCAGAACATGACTTCACCTGTCAGTGGTTTTAATGTTAGGGCAGAATCGTGTATAATCACGTCTCTTGATGGACCGTTTTTATCTTCATAACCTTTACAGTTTGTTTTACAGTTTTTTTTAGCTATTCATGTGTCCATCTCTCTCCTCCAGATGCTGACAGACAAGATGCAATCAACTTGTTCCTCCAAGTTTACCAGCCATCAGAGTCTAAGCCGCACCTTTGGGAGCTCCCCACGGATTTCTATCTGCATCAGACGAGCACCATGGCCATCCCCCAAGACAGACGGAGGTAACGGATAACCCTAAATACACCAACCAAAAGATTACTGTGCTTAAATAAACACAGACTTTATTTCTCTGTCTTGAATATTGAACTTGTTCATTCAAATGTTGGTGGATTTTTATAGGATTTGGATTTCACACTTTCTGAACATCCAAGTGTGCAAAACATTGAGCTTTTTCTTGAGCTGGACAAGAATTGCAGAGCTTTGATCCTCAAGGGTTAATTATATGCAGCTATATGGTCCTACTGGGTTGAGCTTTATGCTTTTTCACGAGTGTCTACGTGCAAATTGGTATCCTATGCATTTGTTCTGAAAGCACAGGAATGCTAAACTTAAGGAAGGAGATCCAGAGAAACACAGGCAAATTAAGAACAAATCTTTAATGCTTTCACAGCATATGTGCAAAAATCAGTGCAAAGTGAGAAAAAACAACACAGAATTTTGCGGCTACACATTTCACTATTAGATTGCAGTTGCTTCAGACTTCAGACTTTGATGGTCAAAAAAATGACCTTTTTGGGGGGGGGGGTCACTTTCACCTGTGAAGCTCTTACACAGTACTTTGTTATAAGAAATAACCTATAAGAGACGTAACCCAAACATTAAATGAGGTATGCTCAAAATCCAGAAATCCGAGACCCCTTCAAAGAGGAAAATATATATATGCTATAAGATAATGCTAAGAGGGTGGTCAGTTTCATATAGATACTCATTAACAGCACAGAGAAAGACAAAATATGTGTGTGTTGACAAAATATCCATTAAATTTTAAATACGTTGCCATTTTTAAAAAAAATGCATATTCTGAGATGTGAGGATCTTATTGGCCAGTATATGATTGCTTCGGTGAAATCTGAAATCCATTTATGTGAGATATTATTAACTATAATTAAATATATGATAAGAAAGGGCTACGTACTAAGAAAATATCAATCATCTTTTTTCCTTGTATTTCTGTTTATGTGGTTGATTGTTTATTTTGCGTCTTCTTAGAACCACCATGCAGTACATAAGCATGTCCTTATGACACATGTCTCTATAACCTGTTGTTTGTTCATGCAGGTGTTGTCTGTTCAAGCTGATGTCCTACAAATTTCACAATGTCAGTTTATCAATTGGTCTGTCCTAATCATGATCCAGTAATGACTGCAATTCACTTCATGTTTTGACCCAGAGTGATTTTGTGCTTGTTATTTATGCACATAAGTGTAAGAGTGTATTCACTCTGGTTGCTTCATATTGTCTTCATGCTTACATAAAAGCAGACCCAATTTTCTTTTTCAGGCCACGAGTTTGTGTAGCCACAATGGGGCAAAGTAGATCAGTCATTATTCCAAGAAATTAGCATGGCTGCAGCTAAATTCAATTCAGCTTCCACACTTTGCACTTTTCCTCTCAAAGAGGAGTAAGAAGCACATCGCACGCTAAACCAGATCATCATAAGAGCGTTCGCTCAAATTGCTCACATTGAATAAAAGTCTAGGTGGTCCAGCCAAGCCAATTTTCCAAATGTAGGTTAAGTCCCAGAAGAGACTAATTCAGATTTTAGAGTGCGCTTCACCTTCTCAAAAGTTTTAATGTTTTAATGCTGTGTATCTTATTTGTTTGCAGCTATACACTCTGGTGGTCAGAGGGAGTCCTGTCCTACCTTCCTGTCCCCTATGATGAAGGTATTGTCAATGAATTTAATTTTTTTAATAGTAAGAAACAGAACCATTTATGAAACTGATTTGAATGACCAACCATCAATGGCTTTGTCTGTCATTGCTTACCATATTCCTCAGCCTAGCAGGAACTGTGTATTTGGTGGTAATTATTGTTGGTCAAAAATAAATGCAAAATAACTCTGCAGACCAATCTAGGGATTTAACAGACTTCATATTGATGTTGTAACTGACATGTTTAAATATACGCTATATTGCCAAATCATTGAAATCAGGTGTTCCAAACACTTCCATGGCCACAGGTATAAAAATGTAAGCACCTAGGCATGCATACTGCTTCTACAAACGTTTGTTGCTCTCATGAGCTCGTCAAATTCCATTGGTACCATGATAATGTGCCACCTGTGCAACATGTCCCAAGTTCTCTGGAGTGACGAATCTTCTCTGTCTGGCAATCTGATGGACGAGTCTGGGTTTGGTTGTTGCCATGAGAACGTGATCTGCCTGACTCCATTGTGCCAAGTTTAAAGTTTGGTGGAGGGGGGTTATGGTGTGGGGTTGTTTTTCAGGAGTTGGGCTCAGTCCCTTAGTTCCAGTGAAAGGAACTCTTAATGCTTCAAACCAAGACATTTTGTGCATTGAAGAACTGCACAGAGTCCTGGCCCAAACCCAATAGAACACCTTTGGGATAAATTAGAGTGGAGAATCCGAGCCAGGCCTTCTTATCCAACACTAGTGTCTGACCTCACAAATGAGCTTCTGGAAGAATGGCAAAAAATTCCCATAAACACACTCCAGAAGAAGGGTGGGTTGATGTCATATCATATTAAACCGTGTGGATTAAGAATGGGATGTTACTCAAGTTCACAGGGGTATGAAGACAAATGAGCAAATCCTTTTGGTGATATAGTGTACTTTTGTGTTGAAAGTGTGTGTGTGAAGCGGTTGTAATTGTTATAAATATTAATATTATTTTTCTCTGTTCCTGTTTGGATGCAGTTCCCTGTGAGGAAAATATGAAGAAGGTCAAAGTGAAGAGAATGAACCAGTTGGATGAGAGTATTGACATTTACACAGAATTCTTCAAACCATATGAACTTACCTCCTTCGATGACACGTTCTGCATTGCCATGACCAACTCTGCAAGGTGGACATACACACATACACAAGACAATGATTTTGGTGGTGAAACATGTCTCTGATAAACAGTGTATTCTGAATTTATTAGCTGTTGTTGTTATGCAGGATGTCAACTAATAGATTTTCTGCTATTTTCTGATCATAAAGGGAATTTATGCCCAAAACAGTGGGAGTGGATCCGAACCCGTTCACAGTGCGCAAGCCAGAGGAAACGGGAAAATCAGTGCTGGGGTGAGTGCAGCACTGCCATGTACACATCAACCTTTGTGTTGTTTCTGGTAGCTTTTTATTCCTTTCTTCATTTATTTTTCATGTAATAAATCAGCCCCATGTCACTGTGCCCTCATGCACACAGCTTTATTTAACCACAAGCAATGTTACACTTTTTCCCTATTTTTCGGTTTCAAAAAACACTTATATATTAATATATTTTCCAAATAAATATGTATGCACGCACAGAAAAAATAGAATAGTGCAAATCCTCATGTGCTTTTCATTATCCCTACATTAGCAAGACCTTTAAACATGAAATGCTTATTTTTGATTTGCTGTAAAAATCGAAATTAAAATTACCTATCTTTTTATTGCAAGGAGTATTAGCCTCAGACATTTGCTTTACAATCTACATGTTTAATATATTTCCTAAGTGAAGTCCGGTTATGTTCTATGCTTCAGATACCTTCCCCTGCACAAACTAATCTACATCCCTAAAAGCTGCTCTGTGTACCTGTTGCCATTTTTCTGTGAATATGAATTGTGTTTCATAACTGTCCTTCATGTCTTCTTTTTCTTTTTGCTTTGCAAGGTTCTCCTCCTAATATTGCAGTCAGGTCTCTGTGTCTCTACCTCTATAAATTGAAATCTTGGTCACAATAAATTTTTTTGTCATACTTTTTTTTCCTTCTAACTTAATAGATCAAAAGTTTCCTTTGTGCAAACAAGTTGTGCTTTTTTTCCTAATGCCCCCTCGTTTGTCTTTGCCTTTTTGGCCAATGTGTTAAAGTTGCAAGATGAATTTCAGTGGATGAAGTTCACACACAAGCCCCTAGCAGAGAGTTCACAGGTCTATTTACTGATGAACATGTTCCAATAAGTCTGAGAATCAAAATGCATTAAATACTTGTTGGCATTTAGAGATTTTTTTCTGCTTTTTCCAAAGTGATTACCTGATTTACTTATTTTAGTGGGAAAATGGTGTTCTAATGTTTTTATTGATGAAATGCCACTTTGTCTAATTTTATGAAATAACCTTATGAACCATTGCAAACAGTTTCATTGTTCAAAAAGCTTTTTGGCTTCTGTCGTTATACTTTTTTACATATTCAAAAATGTTTATTATAATCAGCTGATGAATGAAGAATTTAAATGTGCACATGCTGTTGGCTAGATCTTTGATGCAGTAAGGGCATCGAGGTTGTTTAAATTGTCTATGGTATTTGTCTGAAATGAACAGTACATATCATTTATGATCATTTTTTTACACTGGCGTATTTGTACCACACGTTTACTTGTGCGTACATACATTTAGATACAACCCACCATGCCATTATGTTTTTTGCAACACTGTTAGGATCAGTAACACGTGTATTCGTCATCATCTGGATACTGAATGTGGATACGCAATTATTATGGATTTTTATGATTTTCTTTCTAAGAACTAAAGTTTTCTTTAATGGAAAATATTATTTTAATAATCAATTTCCCCGAAACTGAAGTAACTTACAGGATCTTCTCTCACTAAAACAACACAGTTGCTGTACACTCACCTATACCTGACACATTTTACCTTGGCAAACCAAAGCATTATTTATGTAAAATGTCAGCTGCTTATATAATTTTCCAGCATGTTTATGACTTCACCACATAACAGGTCAAGGCTTTACTTGTTCACTCCATAGTGTTTCACCTAAAGTTGATCCTTTGCTCATACCAAGGCTGTTGGCTTGTGGCTGGCTCTGAGCTCTGGATAGTTTTAGATTAAGACGCTCTGCCTTTGATAGTGCCTTTAAAATGTTCTTGTTTAGCTGGTCGAGTTTTCCATTAGGCTTGTCGTTTTGAACGTTTTCACAGTGGTCTCTCCCCGGTTTACTTCGGTGATCTGCGTGTCTTCACTCATTGAGGAGCTTCCACATATGTGTGTGAGTGTGTTTGCAAATATTTGCCAATGCAGTTATACGCGTTTAGTGCGTGCTTGAAACGGACTAGCTCATAATCTGACATACATTAGGATGATTGCGTGGTCACAAGTCTGAGCTGAGAATGATGGAAATCTACTGGTTCCTGGTTGATTGATCAGTACATCTCAGTACATCATCTTAGAAGAAATCATTTGGTGTTTTGTTGTTGTTGTTTGTTTTTTATTGTTTTTGTTTGTTTGTTTGTATGTTTGTTTTTTTCCCTGTGACATAGCAGAGGCTAAACTAATAATAACCAGTCTTTTAGGAAATCACATTTTGCTTTCATAACTCATAGGTTTCATAGCATGACTATATTTACTAGTAAGTATAGACATGCTTTGAGGGTCAGCTTTCTTTGCCATGACCAGTTCCTCAGCTGTTTTACATTGGAGTAGAAGAGCAAGGAGCTGATTGGCAGCGAATCTGTCAGCATATCTATTATTGCTATAACTTACATGTTTATTGTTAAGATCTGCAATTTTTGGTTTTTAAATTATCTCCATTTCTGGCCTGCACTTTCTTCAGTTATTGTCACTAGCTAAAAACAATGAAAACAAAAGTAAGAAACCATCTACAAACAGCATCTACATACAACTTATTCCACTTACTTTCCTTGGATGTGGTCGACATCCTAATTTTAAAAACGTGAACATGCAAAAACAGGCAAACATGGGTTGTGTTTAAAAAAAACAAGCCCTTGGGAGAGGGGAGAAAGAAGTTTGGATGGATCACGAATGATCTCAAACAGATTCTGAAATGAGTCACACAAGCTGTTCTTGACAGAGGTAAAAAAACACAGAGGGATAATATTTGCAGAATCCTCTGTATACAGAGATCATGGGCTCAAACTCGTACAGCCTTTGGGAACCATGAAGTTTGTTTCAGTTACATGTTTAGTCACATTTCTGCAGGGAGACGTTGTGGAAGAACATGGTGCCTTTTCTGATCTGATGACTCAATATACATGATAAAAATAATCAGGATTCTGCTGCTTGACTAAACTATAAAATGTACAATACATGAAAGATAGTTGTATGTGTTTATACATACGTTGATCTGTGTGCATGTGTGTGGATATTGGCAGCAGCAAGAGCAGTAAAGAGGAGACGGTTCTCCAGAGGAAGACTGCAGCTAGCGCACCTCCTCCCCCGAGTGAGGAGGCCATATCTAGCACATCAGAGGATGACTCCGAGGAGGACCGTGAAGATGAGGGGTCTGTATCTCAACGATCCACACCGATCAAACTGCTAACGGAGTCTGGAGAGAGTTGTCGCACCCAGGAGGTATGAACACACAAACACTGTCCTAACAAGGCAGATTCAAATCCCCAAATATATTAAAGGAAGCTATCAGATATGAATTTGTGGATCTTATTAAATAAATTAAAAATAATTTCACTTCTGAGTGTGATTGTTTAACAAGGTAATATCCTCTAATAATTCAAGGATATGTTATGCTGTCTAAAGACCTCCCAGCAATTCTCAGTTTAGGCTGGGTTGCTAACTGTTTATATTTTAGGCCTCAAATGTATTTTGCGTTCCAGTATGAGTATGTCACCCTGGTTGTGTTCTCTCCCGCCCACCTCCCTTAAATCTCCCAGAAGAAATTAGTTCTTTGTTTTGGTTTACGTCAGACGGAAGAGCAGACGTCACCTTAATCATTGTCAGTGATAGAGCTGAGGCTCTAAGTAGTGTGTGTTTCTTCTAATTCTAATGGCACTAAATTGAGGTTGTTGCACAGTTTCCTCTGTTGTATCATTGCTTACAAATCTACTCCTGCTACCACTCTGCTTTTCAAAGGAAACAAATAAATCGTGCATAGTTCCATTTGTTTTTATTTTGCTTTTCTGGTTCTGTGCACGTGTATCGTGATAGTGTGTAAACCTTTTTGATGTCCTTGATGGTCCCTTTGGGTGAGAATGTGGGGCATGTGCTTTGGGATTTTTGGCTGCTTTTAGAACATCAGGTGATGTGTGGTTACCTGCGGGTTTCCGTCTTACCTTAATTTTTTGATGACTGATTCGGTTCTCTCTTTTGGTTTCTTGCCAAGGTTGATTTTAAGGTCCAAATCAGCTTTGAAAGTATTCTCACATTAAAAGCCTAAGATCACACTAGAGTTTAAAAAATAAAAAATAAAAAAATAGGAGAGGCAGTGAGGAAGAATCTGTTTACCTAATGATTGCACTGCATTTCTTTTGCCTGCAAGTAGTTGTGGCAACCAGCTAATAACAAGAGGTTGAGTATGTTGCACTTTTGATTGTAAATGGACTTCATAGGGCACCTGGTGGGAGGCTACCTGTCTCGAAAAAGTCAGTCAGACTCAGTTTAACTGCAATAACTCTCAGGCAAATTGTTAACAGTTTGAAAATGATTTGAATTTGAAATTTGTAAACACAAAGACAACACAATTGCAACTCGTCTGCAACACATCTCTTTGCAATAGGGAACTCGACTCAGCTGGTTGCCAACAGGTTGTGTTCTAGTTTTATTCCTATATAAAGCAACTACATAAATATTTGTGGAGGCATTTCTCTTCTCTTTTCAAATCTATGAGAAGACAGTAGCTGACTGCAACTAGTTATGGCTGTCTCAGTGACTGGTCCCCATCACTGAAAGGTCAATGAAATTCCAAATTCAGTGCAAACAGTCGCAATAACTGTTGTCGTGCTGAAGTCTCTAACCACTGCTCCTTAGTGTGACTGTGGCATTGATGAATTTAAGAATAGAATAGAATAGAATAATCCTTTAATTGTCCCACAAGGGGAAATTTGGGTGTAACAGCAGCAAGAAAGACACATATACAAACAGTACACAGAACACAGAACAGAAACATACGCAATTTTTTACATATTTACATAAAGGAAAATGGTTACCAGAAACAGAGTACTGTACAGTTATTAAATTAAATAAACTGAAATACAGATAAGAGGGAAAACCCAGGTTGTAGTGTGAATCGGTTGATAAAATAGTTACAGCGCGGATGTAAACCTCTATGTTTGTTGGGAGCAGTTCAAGGAATTAAAGACATTAAGGAATCTCACTACGGATAGGTACTGCGTCGTCCTACCATGTAGCAAGAGAACTTGAGAGTGAGTAGAGCTTGCAGATGCATATTCTTAGAGATGCATTCATCCATTCATCTTCTTAACCACGTATCCAACTAGGACTGATGGCAGCTGCAGCCTCTCCTGGCTGACACTGGGCAAGATCCATGCATACCAAATTAGGCAGACCTGTAGAGTTGCACGTAAGTCGTTTTTAGGCCTAAAAGGTATATTTTCATTGAAAAAATTCTCAGTATGCGATTCTGATAAATGCTTTTGCTACTTTCTAAACAGACACATCAGTGTATAGTTCATCAAATGCAGTAAAGTCTGCATATGTGTGTAGATATTAAAAGTAACAAACTTCTGTCATGTCCTGTCTATATCGGTATCTGTTTCATGTCCCGAGGGGAACTGGATGCACGTTTTGGCCCAGATTCCCTATAACCACAGTGAGACCAAGAAGCACATTAATGAGCACAGGTAGAGTAGGTCAGTGTGTCAACAGGACTGATGTACCAGATAACTACATCCTCTTAAAATGTCTCAGTTTATAAGAAATTACCTTTATCATGCATGAAGGAGCCCCCAGTGATGTGTAAACTGTTGGTTTCAGAGTTATTGTATTACCTTTGTTACCGAAGCCGCTCACAGTCATCATGACATCAGCAGGAGTGTGTTGACTGCGTGCACCTTGTCCCTCTGTCCTAATTTTTTAAAGATGACTGACTGAAGCCACAATCTCAGGTGATTTGTTGGCTGTTGACTTAAGAGTGTGATGTTCCTGAAGAGATGTGATTGTTTAATGGCATGGTGATAAAGACATCTCTCTCTCCTTTTTGTGTGCGTGTGTGTTAGCTAGGCATGTCAGCATCTGTGTCATTTAGATTAGTTATTGATTTAGGAAATCTTCACATAAGTCTCAGCCTGGGCTTACTGCTGATTTATAATTCACTAAAGGTCTTGGCACCTTAGACTGCTTTTGTAGAAAGTCCCAGTTGTCCTTGAGGTCTCATCGGTAGTCTCATTACTACATTTTTCATTTAATTGTCTTATCATGTGCAGCACAAAGCTCTGAATCTACAACATTGTTCTAAAAAAAAAAAGAAAAAGCACCTTTGCTTGATTTATCTGGGCTGTGGTACCGCGAAGGAGAAATATCTTGAAGGCATTTGGTCTTCAGAGTTGAAAGCAGAGGCACTCCCTCTTTTCTCCATCCATCTATTTCTCCTCCTGATTTATGATGTATTTTCCGTGGGTTTCCTGCCTGTCTTCTCGTGGCCATGAGCAATGAGCTGGTCGTGAATATTTTGGGCTGGACAGCTTGCTCACGTGTTGGGCACACACAGTCACTCTCATGCATCTCGTGTCGCTGCCTGCAAGCCTGTCCCTGAGAATGGATTGCCAGGGTGCCAGCACGACACACAACTGTTGAAATATTTAAACATCGGATCATTACTACGTTTACCATGTAATTACACATGCTCATTTGGTATTCCACCTCGATTTGAGCGTGCATGTGCTCGATAGATTTGCAGTGTGTTGCTGTACAAGCAGATGTACACCTGCACAACACCCTCACCCGTGTGCTGCACGTAGGTTTGTATGGTGCGGTTGGTGTTTACGAATCCCCGTGTAGTCTTTTAACTGGGCTCTGTGTATTATTGTGATCTTGTGTGTGTTCACAGCTGCTGTTTTCCTGGACATGGTCCCAGTAACACCCTGCGTAATTCTCCCCTCCCTGCATCTCAGATCAATATAGTTACTGGGAAAATTGAAAGCTTTATGTTGCACATATTACTGCAATGTCAGAAAAGCGAGAGAACGGTGGCATAGCTGACTCCTTTCATGCCAATCCTGTATATGCTGTTACATAACAGGCTTTTACCTTTTCTGTAGAGACTATAGGCAGAGTAAAGTGTAAAAATTCACCCCCACAAATCATAATTTGCCTAGAAAATCCTTTTTTTTTTATAGGACATTTTGAATAATCAGGAAGGTTATACAGATATATCTGCTAAATCTTATTAAAAATATTTACATGTTAATCTGGTCTGAAACTAGTAGATGTTGGATTGGGAGACAGAAATTCAAATTTTGAGAACAAAGACGTTTTACAGGTTATGAGTTGTGTTTTCCACTTTTTAATAATTTATTTATCAAGATTAAAACGTGTTGCACAAGTCTGCTGCATCTACCATTTTAGCTGTTTCGCCTTCTTTGGGATTCTTTTGGCAATTTTCAATTTCTTTAATAAAATAAATTAACTCGAGTGTAGCCTCTAAATGGAGGGTACTCTGTTACAATTCTATTTTTTCTTTTTTTCCAATATTTACGCAGCCCCACTTCACAGCAACGATCATCATAATAGGTTTTATATTGTAAAGAAAAGCCTCTACAATTAATGATTAGTGTTTATAATTGTATTTTAAGGCTTACAGTTCTCTCTAAATAAAGTTTCTGTTTAGTTTTTTTTTTTTAAATTAAGCGTCACATTTTAAACTTAATGCCCTGTTGCCTCACAGTTTAATTCTTCTCCGATCTGTCAGCTTGAACCAGTTTGACCTTTTTATTATGATCTCCTGTTTATTATGATGATTATATCCCAACAGACACTGAACACTGTGTGACAGATCCCCAGGAGGGCACGTCCCTTAGCACGAAAGAACATGAAAGCACCTTACCAGACACCAACAATCGAATTACTTTTGAAGTTGCTAAGATTAACCACCTTGCACCATCCTAATTACTGAATCTGTTGGGGAGAAGCAGCTGAACCTGATGACCTTGTCTGTATGATTTTATAGTTTTAAGTCGACTAGCTTTTTATTTTTTTGCAGTCATTTAAAAGCCACGATTAAACTTTTATGTAAACTGTTTTTTAAAAAAAAAATGTTTTTCTATCTTGTTCACATGCGTAAGTATGTTTTTGTGTCTCTCTTCACATTTTCAGGAGGTTCAGCAGCACATGGCAAAGGAGCCTTATGGACTCAATCTGGCTGATTTTCCCTCTGAAGATGACCTACTCATTTACCAAAGGTAAATCCGAGCTACTAATTGCATACAAGGGATGAGAACTATAACAATATGTAATAACATATATTCAGTAGTGATCACATCATAGATACTGACCTACAATTTCACTCACACAATCTCAGCAATATTACTTTAAATTTAAAGATGGCCATCCATCCATCAAAGAACCAATTGACATAACATTTAAATGAACTGGGTAATCTTTATTTTTCCCAGTCAAAGACCTTTTGCTATACCAAGTAGCTTCATTGCCTGAACTTAATTACCTCTTCCTTCTTTTGACTGCTCCCTTTAGCGGTTGCTGCAGTGGATCATCTACCTTTATCTCACCCCATCTCTAGCATCCTCCTCTGTCACACCAACCCTCTGTGTGTCCTCTTTCGCTACATCCATGAACCTCTTCCGAGGTTTTCCTCTTTTTCTCCCGGCAGCTCCATCTTCAACATCCTTTGTACACTATATCTGCTATCCCTCCTCTGCACATGTCCAGACCATCTCAGCCTTTTCTCTCTGACTTTGTCACCAAACTGTTCAACCTGAGCTGTCTCTCTGATGTACTCATATCTGATCTCGTCCATCGCCGTCACTCCCAGTGAAAAACTTTACATCCTCATTGCCTGAACCTAACCTCCTAATGACACTGAAAGCAAAACAACAATGCAAATGAAAATAAGACAAAAGCACCAGCATACATCCAAATACTCCCACTGCAGGTGCATCAAGGTGCTGAGTATTTGGACTTTGCACTTTTTCACACTGAACGAGTGTTTCCTTTTGGACTGTAGTGTCATCTAACTGGAAAGATTGTATCAGGAATTCCATTGTGGACTGCCAGTCTTGTAAACTGGACATAATGGGAATGCAAGGAGAAAATTACATTACATTGTCACCTAGAGTTGGGGTGAACAGATTCAATTTTGGTGGTCAAAATTTGTGACTTCCAAAGAAATCATATATTTATAAGATAAATATTAGAAATAATATTTATAATAAAACTTTTGCACAGTAGTTAGTAAGACAAAATTATGAAACAATAGCCTTTTAAGTCCAAAAAGTCTAAACTTTTAATGTGACGTTATAATATTCTGCTGAAACAATTTTTTTCAAGAAAGAAATCGTGACCAGATTTTTTGGGGAGGGGGGTGAATTGATTTTTGTGGGACAAATTTTTACTACCCACCTGTTAATTTCATTTAATGTTTATATTAAAAGATGGAAAAGAAATGGAATAAAACGGGAAAAAAATTGAATATTGTCATCTTGATAAAAGCTGCAAATCTGGACTGCATAAAGAAATGAAAATGTTCCCATTAGTCCATTAATGCTTCAGTCACACTAAGAAAAATAGTGGTTGGAGACTCTATTATTGCTATTCAGAGTCTCGTTGCCTCTGAAATGTTTTTTTTTCTTCTTCAAAGTCAAAGTGTTGGTGCATGAAGATGGCATTAAGACAGAGAGAACATTCTGTCATTCTGCTATCAGTTTGCGAGTGAAAGGGGTCAAGTTTGCATTTGCAGTCGGCGAGTTACTGAATTCCTCAGCAAATAGTGATGTAGTTGATGTAGAATGGCGATTTCACTGTAAAAAGACTTAAGTGCTCTGCAGCCTTGCTTTCATATAGGAATGTAAGCAAATGAGTCATCTCCCACATTGCAAAGAGACTAGTAGCCAACATCAGCACAGACTAGCTCAGACTGATTGTAACATGGTGATGATCTCCGTCTGCGTGTATACATTAAACAACAATTACTTGCATATCTTTTGATAATCTGTCTGAGAGCGACAGGTTGTATCCCATTAGATCATGATTCAAAACCCTCGAACGATTGATGGGTTCAGGGTCATCACGTGGGTCATATAGCCTTCAAATAGTTTTTTTTAACTTCCTACCTTTTAGAAATTCATCTCAAACTTCTGTTCTTTTATGTCTCTATGGCACGGCTAGCATTTGTTGCTAACTTTCAGAACTACTGTAAGACTCCATGATCTGCCATTGCTGTAAAAATGAAAAAATGTTCCATTGGAGTGAACGGAGTCTTCCATTCAATAGCTCTGGTCACAAGAAAGTTGCTGTCCTAGTTTTATTCTAGTCATAACATGACCAGGCACTGCAAAAATGTTAAAGTGAAAAGGTTTAGCGTCCTAATTTACAATTTTAGCATCAACGACAGAAGCACAGTTGAGGTTAATGAGGACTTCTGTACACATTCAGGTCAAATGTCAAAGTATTGGACAATCTGATATTTTCACCTGCGGATGCTGCTCAATAAAAGTAGTAAGATCTACGAAGTCTACTTTATCCTGAAGGGTGCACTGAATATTATCAGTCAGCCTGACACAAACCAATGAATAGATTTATGATCTGTTCTACAGCTCTCTTTATATTCTATATCCAGGAGATTTTTGCATCACTTTGAAGCAAACGCCTGTAAACGAAAGAGCTCCAGCCTTATTTTATGACTACCTCTGCCCAGGGAAAAAATTTACATTTTTTCATTTTATTTTTATTGACAGTGCACGCAGTGTTCAAGACAGAGGGGCAGAACAGGCAGTCACCCCCTCAGGGTGATATGGGTCATCCTGAAAACAGGCATCAACCAGGCGTGTTTATCACGCCTCTGACCTCACTATTCTTTCTCCACCTTTCCCTTCCTTCTCTTTTCTGTAAGTCCTTTCTATTTCATTTTGTCCTTTCTCCCTGTTTGCTGCCAACACTGATTAGGACACAGTGAATAGCCATCAGCAGGCTTTGAATCTGAACACAACTGTCTGTCTGTTCTTAGGAAGCTTGCAGCACGTTTGATACAGAATGATCACTGGATGAAGCTTTAATAGCTTTTTTCCCCCCTCACACTGCTGTCCTAAATCCACAGAGGATAACTGCTGTAGAACATTAGTAGATGGTGAATAGTTATTCTTTTAAGGGAATCTTTGCTGTTTATAGAGTAAGTGCACATTATAGTTTGGGGAAAAAAACATGTGACTGCAGACCTCAAACACACTTCAAGGCATTGCAAGAACTACTGAAGACCACAAAACACCATTGGGCACCTGACACCTGACCTGGAACCCATTGGAAAAATAATTTGAAGATTTTTGGAACATTGTGCAAAACCTCATCAATTTAAGATAAGACAGACTTCTAGAGTCTATATGAGCTCACATCCATGCTGTCATTAAAGTAATGGGGGCCATGCATGCTATGCGTTTACCTGACTACACTCTACAGTATATCAGAAGATTTGCAACATGAGCTTTCATCCTCTCATAGCAGCTTTCAGACTTGTACACATCATACATGGTGACTACTACCAAAGAGGATGAATGACCCTTGTGCTAACCTACAAACACCACATGCATATTTACTGCTCATTAAAACTAAAAAAAAAAAAGGTCTCACTGATAGAAACTTTAAACTTCTTCCAATTTATCAAATACTATTTGCTGACCAGTTCTCCTTCTCCTTGTGCTGCCTTGGTGAGAGAAATGATCGCATGTGTATTGTGCTGTGTAATAGTTTTTAGCCACGCCTCACTATTTTATATATTTTTTTATCTGGCAATTAGACGGTCAGTTTGTTATCAGATTGAATGGCGTCAAGTTGGGAATTACACGCAATCTCGTTGTGATATAACAGTATGGTAAATCTGCAAACTTTGCAACTGTTACTGTTTACATACACAGAAATTCAGATTGAACAGAAACTTGACCAATAACTGAAATTCTCATACAAATGTTGAAGTAAGATGGACGTTTAATTGCAAAATGACATAAGTGTTCAGCAACCTTGCTTTCATATAGCAGTGTAACCAAAATACAACCGTTTGCAGCTCGTTGAGTCCCCTGATGCAAAGAGGTGCACTCGTTTCTACACACTGACTCTGACTAATTGCAACATTTTGGCGAACTGTTTGCATTTATAAATGAGGCAGCAGTTATTTATGAACCTTTCAAAATGTTTCTGAGTGACTGTTGCTCAAGTTGCAAGTTGGTCTTGCAATCAGTCGCAAAAGCAAAAAAATGAAATGCAATCGCCGACTTTCTCTAGTTGCAAAGAGGTTGAATGGTAAATGATTCTTATATAGCACTTTATACTGCATGCCTCATTGAGCCATTCATACAAGAACTTTTTTCAATGCTCCTTTCTATCTAACATTCACAAACAACCAACCTTGCAATCAGTAGATGACCTCTGAGCTACACCCCATGGCATCCTATTTTTACTCTTTCACCAAGTAGATGAAATGCCACGCTGCAGCACAGAAAAACATTAATTTACTTGACTTGAAACTGCCAATCAGATTTACTTACTAATACATTCTGGATCATGCTTATGTGAAGCCCTTCGTGGGACTATTTTATGAAAAATTTCAGCACTTCTACAGAGAAATGAAATGTAGAAATGTAAACAAAAAACAGCTTGAACAGATCAGAATGACATGCAAACATCAAACATTTGAATGTCATAAACATCAAGAATCAGTCTTACACACACACCAGCACACTGAAGCTGATGCACACATTTTTAATATATGCATTACATAGAAATGTGGCATTGGTCAAGAATGTATGAGCAATTTCAAATGAGTTTGGTGGCCAATGTAACAATAAATAAAATGGCCCATAGTGGCTTTTAAGATAAATTGATATAAGACTCTCATGTCCTGACATTTAGTTGTTTAAAAAACCCCTAAATGTTTTGTTAACATCTTCAGTGACTTAGGTCTGTATTCTGTCTCATCGCACTTCGATGGCAGTCACATTTATACTGGGTGACTGAAGCAGGGGCATAAACCTTAAAAAAAAAACACACACGCACGATTCAAATTGTGGTGAAGAATGTTGTTCATATCCTCTTACTATAGTGGCACATAATGAGATTGAAATTGCATTTATTATTGAAGCTGGAAGTTGAAACTGCTCCAAAGATGGTGGCTGCAGCCAGAGCTCCGCTAATCAGTGCATTAATATTAAAAATCATAAGCAACAGCCAGAGGGGAACTCTCAGCAGTTGCATATTATTGAGTCTTTGTGAGAGAAAAATGACCTACGGGGAAATTTGTGATTCGATGATGGTGTGATCTAAATATTAGAGATCTCAGAAGACATGTTGAACACTGAAGACGGTATGAAGCCTTAAATTGAAAGCATTTGGTAGAGCCATAACAACCCTATTACAGATTAGGTTATTTGGATCGTTCCACTCACGATGAAGAGGGCAGAAGCATTTGTAAGCAATGCACACCTACACTACTGGCTTATTTTGCAGAAATATCATTCATTGTCTGTATTATGTTTTGTATTTTCCTGCAGGTTTGCTCACTTGGGTGAGAGCCAGCACAGAGTGGAGAGAACTGAACACATAAACCCGGCAAACATCATCTGTCTGTGAGTAAAACATCTTAATAGAAAAAGAAAAGAAAAAAAAGCCACATGTACTCAGTAAACCTGGCTCACGTGTAATGTATGGTATTGTATTCTTGGTTTGCAGTTATAAATTACCCCTTTTATAAAGCACTCAACATTTTCACTAGCCTTGGGACAAGGATTGCACTACTAAGTGGTCTCAGTCGAGGCTTCTAGCTGCGCACGTTTTAATTGTCATATGTTGTAAGTCATGTTTCTTCACTTCTTTGCATGCATGCTATTTCCCAGATAGTCCACTCTTTACCGTAGATGGTGTTTGTTTGGTTTTTTCGCCTTTTTTTTTTTAATCCCTCAACCAGATTCAAAGTTCAACCACACGTGTGATGGCAATGTGCAGCCATGGAAACGCACAAGATGTTTTTGTCATGCTGTCTCTTGAGCTGTAAGGCAGGCATGCACACACACCTGTGCAAACACATAAATCAGTTTAGAAACAAATTCCTCCTCTACATGTACTTATGATTTTCTTTCATGATGGCTTCTTTATATCAACATTCATGCCTGCTAGGTTTTGTCTTTTTGTGAAAGTGCAAAAAACTTATTTGAACATTCAAACTTATTGATGGTGCTTGCACACCTCCAGTTTTTAGTCCGTTTAAATCGAACTCTGGTGCAGTCCATTTGTGCTGATGTGAACGCTGTTATCGCATGTAGGTGCGAGCCAAAACAGCCACACTAAGACCCTTTGGAGGAGGGGGCCCCTGTGTGGTGCCAAATGAACTCCAGAGCGGTCTGTGATTGCATGAACTTGATTTGACCCCTTTCCAAACCAATTACCAGGTGTACGTTGCAAGTTTGAGCTAAAAGAAAACTTCCTGTAGCTACATATGCTTTGTGTTCTGGGGTCTGTATGCATTAGCAACCATCTGTGACATGAGCAGGACTTCTTCATTTTCTCCAGTAGATCAGAACACAGCACCTTCTTCCTTTATTTACTGCTCGCACCCTAGACATATCTCTCCAATAAGCAGACTGAACATTCTCATGAAATGATACATTTTTGGTTTGCTTGCAGTTCACCTGGATTTTTTCCTGTGTGCAAAGAAACCAAATCATGTGGAAAAAGTACAGCTTTGCAACCCCCCTAAAATTACTTACTCATTTTGGATCCAGTAAATACAAATTTTTTTGTCCTGGCAAGAGTAACTAGAAATAACTATTACACTCGCCTTTCCAATTTCTGCCTATAACAAATCTCCATTAGTTCAGCTCCCAAACTCCTAACCTCCCAAAGCAGAAATCACAAATTGATGTTTTTAATCATGTTTTTATGGATTATACAAACAAGATATGACTTGTTAATTTGTGACGATTGGCAGGCAGAGTCCATACTAACTGGCAGTTGGCTCTTAAACACGGTTTATTTTAGAGATTTAAAATTTTACATATTTAGAAGTTTTAATGGAGAAGTACAGAGAAAATCAGAAAGAGCTGTAATGTGTCTTTCTGGAAAGCATGTGAAAGGATTTTATAGGATACCAAGAGAAGAGCTATGGTACTGTATGAGGAAGTATGTGATGAAATATTTAATTGTGGTGCAGGACTCTGAACCCCTTCTTTGCAGTGGTCATGGACAGCCTAGCAGATGAGGTCAGGCAGGAGTCACTGCGGACTGTGATGTTTGCAGACGACATTATGATCTGCAGTGAGATTAGGGAGGGAGATGGAAGACATTCTGGAGAGGTGGTGGTGTGCGCTGGGCAGAAGAGGAACAGCAGCTCCTTGCAGTTGTAGTAAGGTAGTGAGTTTAAATATCTGGAAGTAGAGGTAGTAAAGGTGAATGCTGTCTAACAGACAAGAGAGGAGAAAAATAGATTGCAGGTGGGTGGGCTAGGATATGGGATATCTCCGCTCCCATGATATGAATGTCAAAAGTAATTTTTAACAGAAGGATAGTAGTGAAAGGGAAACGAAAGGTTTGCAAGATGCTAACGAGACCTGCTATGGTATGTCATTGACAAAAAGACAGGGGGACAGATGGAGGTGCCCGAGTTGAAGAGTGGCTAAGATTTTTGTTGGGAGTGATCAGGATGGACACAATAAGAAATGGTTAGAAAGTGGTAGGGAGACAAAATTGGAGGGAGAAGGTTGAGATGGCTCAGGAGTGCCCAGAGGAGCAACAATGGATATATTGGTCAAAAGATGGTGAAGAAAAAGAGGAAGACCATAGAGAAAGTTTATGTATGTACTGAAAGAAATGCAAAGAGTTGGCGTTTGACTTTCGATGAAGATATTCATGACATATATAAAATAGAAGAATGGTGTACCAGTTGGTCATCACTTCACTTTCCCAATGGTAAAACCTCGCTTCAGGAAAATAAAAACACTTTGAGACACATTGATTACTAAGCAAATGTTCCCGAAGGCTTAGAGACAGCATCAGAGGGAAGTGGTAGTGGTTGTATTGTTCAACAGACATTATAGAAATGATACCTTTTTACAGAATGAAAAACTGCAAAAGTAGGATAAAAATTTCATGATTAGTTTTCTTTCCCTTGTCGTGTGTGAATGCATGGGTGAGAGGTGAGGAAGATATTCACTTTCAATCAGTTTTCTAAGAAGACCATGAATGCGACTCGTTATCATTGCCAGTAATTTCCTAGAAAAACCAGATCGCCATTCGATTGCCATTCGGATCGACCAAGTTTGATGGTCATGTGGAATTGAAGAGGGTATGGACAAGAAAAGGTCCCATAGAGGAAGACTGACAGAGGCTTACAAAGACACAGTGGGGACAGTAAATTACAAAGAGGCGAGGTAGTGAGTCTGTGTTAGGATGAAAGAGGAGAATAAAAAACTGTTTATTAGAACCTTTCAGTAAACTGAAATCCAGACGTCTTCAGACATTCGAGTACAAAGTCATGTTTTTTTTAACCTGAAGTATACGTCTTTGATTTTAAATCTGCTTTATGTTTTTTTTGTTGAAGTTTTTTAGCTTTAGCTGACCGCTTTACTAGATACGGTACACCTGTTCAACTGCTTTTTAACACAAATATCTAATTAACGAATCACATGCCAGCCCTTCAGTGCATTTAACCATGTAGACTTGTCCTACTAAACTTAAACTGGGGTGATTTAAGCGTGGTTGTTGGTTCCAGACAGACTTGCTGAGTATTTCTGAAACTGCTCATCTTCTGGGATTTTCCCACGCAACCATCTTTAGAGTTTCAAAAAGGTTCTTGAGTTCTTGTTGTTTTCAAAGGTCAGAGGAGAATGCCCAGGCTGCTTCCATCTGATAGAAAGTCAACAGTAACTCAGATAACCGCTCGTGGCAACCAAGGTATGCTGAAGAGCATCTCTGAACCTTGAGGCAGATATGCAACAGCAGCCGAAGAACACACCATGTACTGCAAGGAGGCTCAAGTTACAATTCACATAGGTTCACCAAAAGTAGACAAGAGGATATTGGAAAAATGTTGTCTGGTTTGATGAGTCTACGGTAACATTCAGATGATAGGGTCAGAATTTGGTGCAAACAACATGAAACCACGGCTCCATCCAGTCTTGTATCAACGGTTCATGCTAGTAGTGGTTGTGCAAAGGCATTAGGGCTTCTTTTAAACCATCTCATTAGGTCATGCTTTCAATATGGATGAAAAGTGATTATACATGCACAAAAAATGTTGCTTTTAAATTCAAATTAGAGGAAGAAAATTCAATGATGATGAAATACATGCCTCAGTGGTGTGTGAACTATAGTTTTTTTTAGTCCAAAATTATAACTCTTTGTAATGATAACCCTAACCCTTTGTGGCCGTCTTTAAATGTGACAGTTTCTTCTATGGATCATTTCTTATAGAACAGCAGAAAAGGTGTAATTTGTCTTACAAAAGTGCCAGAAGTATCAATATTTTCTTTTAGGAAATCTCCATCAGCAGGGAGTCAAACCTTTTCATCCATGTTGTCTTTCTCTCTGGCCTTTCAGTAGTCCGTCCAGCCATTGTTGTCATCCTCGTGTCAGGCCCGCAGGGTGCTACAGGTGTGTCTGTTGTTGTGCAACAGTGCTATTCTAAGATGTTACAGCACCCCAAACGTGTTGTCACTGTTAGAAGCCTTTTAGTTTGTCACCTCCCTCCATGTTCCTCTATTGATCCATCAGGCTCAGCCAAAGATGACTCAAGTGACGGAGGTAAAAATGGAAAAGAAATTAATACTGTGGCCCATTCCTGTTGAGAAACATCAGTGAGGCGTAGAGATTAATGGCCCTCTTTTCTTCCTCTGCTCTCCTCTCACCCCAGCTGGTTAGGACAGATGGCCGCCCACCATGAATGTGGTTTCTAAGGTTTCTTCCCATTAAAATGAACTTTTCGGCACCACCGGGGCAAGTGTTGCTCATGGGAAGATTGTTTGATTTCTCTCTTCAGTATTGGAAGGTCTTGACCTTAAGCCCTGACTGTACTCGGTTGCATATGAACACGGACAGCTGGGGGCCCAATGGCCGAGCAATCATTCCTGTTACACTACTTTGAAGTTCGCCACCTGAGGCGTGTGCGTCGTTGGTGCGCTGTAAATTCTCCACAGACAAATCCACGTGGTGTAAACAAACAATAGCCTGGCACGTGAATATCTGTATGGGCCTTCACGCTGATGATGAAATTTATATCACTTGGACTTTAGCAGACTCATGTGGAAGGTATAATTGAGGCTTTACTATGCTCTAAAATAATTTGTCTTATGATATGGCAAATGTAATGTACAAATTGCAGACATTAAACATTTTATGCAGTAATAGGAAGCTCAACAGGCTAGAAGAGGAAGTTTGAAATATGTTGAAAACACAAACATGTTTTCAGTGTTGCTCATGTGGTTTGTAGTCGTTTGTAGACACATTACACTTCTGCTTTATATTATGTCTATAGGGAAAAAAAAGAAAGAAAGAAGAAATCATTATTTTTCTGCATAAATAAAATGATCCATTATTTGATCACTACCACGGTGCTGAAATTGCCTGCTCACAAACAGCTCTTGGAAACATGGCACAGCGGCTTCTGTTTCAGATAGTTTTACATTAAAAATTGAGATTGTGAGGCCATCAAGAGCCATGTAAGGTATAAATATTTTTAAGGTCACATTTTACACTATTGTGTGTACAAAATGGTATTTGATCAGTAGAAGATGAATTACATTCCCATATTATTGTTATTATTTTGGAAGTGTAAATTCTGGTCCTCTGTACACCAGAATTTATACAAGCAAGAAATGACATTTCTTGCATGTTTAACTCATTTCAGCACTATTCATGTGACAATGTATTAGGGCTACTGAAAGTTTAAAAAAATATTTTCAAGATGACAGTTTTGCAAGGAAATAATAGCAAATTCAACAGGATAAAAGTGGCAAATTTATGAAAAAAAACTAACAAATTTACAAGGAAAATATATCTGAAAAATATACCAGGGTCAGTAATCAATATTGCTTCACTTTTCATTATTAAGTTGGAAAGAAATTCTAACTTACAGCATAAATATCTCATAAGAACTTTATTTGAACACCAGCACCACCTCTTTCCAGTCGTATTAAGTCACACTGCAAACTGCGAAGTTCATTTTCAATAAAACAAATTGTCCTCCAACCTCAACTAACAGCATTGGTTTCTTTGTGTAGCAAGCTGTGAAAAGTGAGACTTGCTGGAGTGAGATCTCTCCAGCAAGTCTCGGGTGTGTGTGTAAAATCCACTCCTCAAAGGTCTGATCAACCTCTACCACAGGAATCACTACTCCTCCTGCAGCATAGGTCAGATTTTAATCAAACTTACACACAGTAATCATCATGGGGCTTTTCGGCCAGATTGCACTAAAGGTCACGGCCATATTTGTTATTTTATGGACAATAACCAGTGAATTGTAATGTATTGTGGTTTCTCAGTTTATGATGAATGAATGCATCAGTCGGTAGTTTTCATTTTCAGTTTTGCAATAAAAAAAATTTAAAAAATGCAATTTGTTTTCTCAACTTCGCCTAGAGATATTTTTTACCTTCAGCACTACTGACTAGTCTGTATAATTAAGGATTCTTACACAGCAGCCTTGGGGGGGGAAGAAAAATAAATATATAATACATTTACTCTATGGCTACCACGTCCTCCGCAATGATGCCATGAGCTCATAATTTATCTCAAGGCTTCCGAGAGCCTCCGCTGTGCCTTTGAAAACAGCCCATCATGAGGCAGGTGCCATTTGAAACGCAGCCATGTGTCTAAACAGCCTCTCACTCAGGCCTCAGCTGCTGTTGGAAGCCTAACTGAATAGATGACTTGACAAGCACGCAGTTGATAATTTACCCAGAAGATGGTAAGACATGCTTTAAAGTCTAGTTTTTGGAAAATATGAGTAATACTGCTGTAAAAGCACTCATCTTCACCCTCCTCGTGTTGTTTCCACCTCTCAGCAGCAATTTACAGTCTTTTGTTGGCTCAAACAAACTCCTTTCCACCTCTCGTTCTTGCCTTGTCTTCAGCTTCCACGTGATTTGCCTAAAGTTAATGTCTATGTTGATCCACCGTTTACGTGCGCTTCTCTCCCACTTTTCTTTTCCCTCTCTCAGAGAACCAGTGTCCCGCTTCGCAGAGGACAGCATCTACGCAGTTTCACCTCCACAGGTGGACAGAGACAGCCGGGACGTGTTTGAGAGCCATGTGATGACCGGTCAGGGCCAGGTGAGGGCGTTGTGCAAAGAGGACATGTTGATGTACAGGGAATACATCAAAAACAGATACATGTGAGACACGGATAACACAGACTGGATCTCTGTTACCAGTGTGAATGGAAAGCACGATCAGCTGCTGAAGATGTTTCATCCTCATGAATCATGTTTGCTACTACAAAAAATGCTAAAATGTTCTTCTATTAGAAAATGTGTTTTTTTTCTATGGTAAAGGCCGTCAATAACAAAGATAACAGTGCATGAAAACTCCACATGCCCTGTACTTGAACTGAATTACATCTGCAGAAAGTTTTATATGAAAGTCTTTTTATTTTTTGCGTTTGCGAAAGCGTCAGTTAAAATTTAAATAGTTCCAAACTGCGTACACACATTAAAGTGCATCACAGACTGGAGTTCAGGGGTTTAAAAGAGTCGGGCATTTACAAGCCAGTCGTTATAGTCTGTGAAGTCAGGACACGTTCATGTTCCTTTTTTTTTTTTTTTTTTTTTTTTTTT
>VUQG01002899.1:36188-68462 GCA_015106755.1 Etia nguti
TAATTACAAAAAAAAAAAAAACATAAAAAAAAAAAAAAAAAATTAAAAAATAAAAAAAAAAAAAAAAAAAAAGGAATGCTGTGTGAATGTAAATAAAAACATAATCTCATAAACATATATTTTACTCACAATAGACCAGAGAAAACAAATCAAAGGTGTGAAGTGCTAAAATTAAACAATTCAGGAAAAAAATATCCAGAGAATTAATATTAATCAATACTGGATGCTTGTTGTTGTCAGTTGTCACTGCAATAAAAACAGGCATGCGTCTGCCATGGAAATGACTGCATGGGCTCGGGAACACTTTCAGATATCACTGTTTGTGAACGCAGACCACAAAGGCAGACTAAATCTCTGTCGTGTGCACACGATCCGAGAATAATGCCCTTCTTCTCAGGGTGAAAGTTCATTTAAAATGAACTGAAGTAAAGTGGAAAACTGTTCTATGGTCAGATGAATCAAAATGTGAAATTCTTTTTGGGAAACAGGGACACCTAACGCACGACCTCTGATCGTGCATTAGTGCTTATGGACTTGGCAGCTTGCGCATCTGGAAAGGCACCGTCAATGCTGAAAGGTATATTCAGGGGTTTGGGGTTGTTTTTTTTTCATATACAGATTACGTTTTTGTTTTGTTTTTACAGAGGAGGCCTTGCATGCTTCAGCAAGATAATAATAAACTGCATACTGCATCAATTATGACAGCATAGCTTCATAAAATAAGAGTCTGGATGCTGAACTGTCCTTTCATCAACAGAAAAACACAGCCTGCCGAGCTTTTTAGAATTTGATTTCTATAGGCTCAAGAGTAAGGAGAGCGTGCAAGAACCTGCAGGAGGCTGGATGAGAGAGAGACGGAGACATGCAAAGTCTCTCTCTCTCTCTCTCTCTCTCTGCCGTGACGTTACTCCGTTTTAAAGCCACCCTCGATCGTCCCCTCCGGTCCTCCTCCTCCTTCTCGCATTCACCTTCTTCACCGAGCTCAACATCAGCCAATGCTTCACGGCACTCCTACCCTGCGTGTCTATCCCACGCGTGGGAAGCACAGCAAAACCGAGGGCTTAACTTGAGAGAGTGAAAAGAAGCGATCGACGGAAAAGCGGGAATCGTTTCATCAATTTTCATTGCTGAATTTACCTTTTCGGAGGAAGGGGCTCCTGATATCAGTGAGAATCTCTGTTTTTTGTCACGGTGGTAGGTATTCTTAACTTTTCAGACAAAATCGTAAAATCGAAAAAAAAAAGAAAAAAGAAAAAACAGGTTTATAGACTGTTTATTTGATCAGATTGAACTTGTTGAAAATACTATTGCAAGAATAATCACGAAGCATCACTTTCTATACTGTAGTGGATCGAGAATTCTTATTTTTCTGTAATTTTGAGGCACCGCAAGCAATCTGTAATTCTCATAACAGTATAAATGCTATAAATTCGGAGCTGATTTTATAAATGGCGTTTGTCTCTTTGGAGTTTTTTATGGTAAGAGTTGCTGTGGTTTCAGGACCACGGAGAGCTCTCAGGGCACCTTTAGTGCAACTTTTAAAAGGAAAATCTACCCACAGCAGTTATTTATTTATTTATAAAATAATATTATACCATTATTTACTTTTAACAGATCTCTCAATACTGGACATTGGATCATTCAAAGTTATTACTGATTGTATATGTGAGTTTTTATGTCTATATTATGCATTTAATATGTGAAAACAAATAGAAGTTGTATGCTAGAAGACAGCAAGAATTTGCTAACTGCTCAACAGAAACTCTTGGTACTATCAAGCTTATAAAAATCTGTTTTAGGTTGGACTTTCTGTAGCCCTTTTAAGACAAATTGTCTTTCAAATTACTTTAGTAGGACCTTAAACTGTCATAAGGTGGCTCTTAAAGGTGTTTTAAAGCAAAGCATTTGGATATTTCAGTAACAAGTTTCCCTTAGAGAAGGTTTAAGCTTTGTAAGTAAAGGTATTTTTTCAAATTTATTTGAAAACTTACTACTCCACCGTGCTGTCTCATAACAAGACCTGTCTTTGGTCTCCTCATATAATTCAAGCTAAAAGGCACATTCACCTCGAAAAAGCCCCTTTTTAATTAACGAGGCAATCTTCTTGTTCTCCTGCTGCCAACAGGACAGAGAGACGGCATCGTGGAGCTATGAACGAGTCGCTGGTGGTGAACGACTCTTCCGCGACTCCTGCGTCAGGAGAAGCTCTCCCGTGGATAGAGGCTGAGTCTTCGGACCGCAACGGCAGCCTGGAATTCTCCACCGCCACATTAGATTTCCCTATCAACCCATGGGACATCATGCTCTGTATGTCAGGCACCGTGATCGCCTGTGAGAACGCCATAGTGGTAGCAATCATCTTCTACACGCCCACGCTGAGGACTCCCATGTTTGTGCTGATCGGGAGCCTGGCCACAGCCGACCTGCTGGCCGGCATGGGATTAATCCTGAACTTTGTGTTTCAGTATGTGATCTCCTCTGAGACTATCAGCCTTATCACTGTAGGCTTTTTAGTGGCCTCCTTCACTGCATCCATCAGCAGCCTTTTAGCCATTACGGTAGACCGCTACTTCTCCCTCTACAATGCCCTGACATACTTCTCAGAGAAGACGCTGCAGTACGTTCACTTGATGTTAGTGGGCACCTGGGGGGTGTCTCTGTTCCTGGGCTTGCTGCCGGTGCTCGGCTGGAACTGCCTGGACGAGCCGGCCTCCTGCAGCATTGTCCGCCCTCTGACTCGGAGCAACGTCATGCTCTTGGCCACCTCCTTCTTCGTCATCTTTGTGCTTATGCTGACCCTTTACTTCAAGATCTGCAAGATCGTATGCCACCATGCCCACCAGATTGCCCTCCAACAGCACTTTTTTGCCACTTCGCATTATGTCGCCACCAAGAAAGGGGTGTCCACTTTGGCCATCATCTTGGGGACTTTTGGTGCCAGCTGGCTTCCCTTTGCCATCTACTGTCTTGTGGGTGAGAGGGAGTATCCGTCAGTGTACACCTATGCTACGCTGCTGCCGGCCACCTACAACTCCATGATCAACCCCATCATCTACGCCTACAGAAACGCAGAGATCCAGCGCTCCATCTACATGCTTCTCTGTGGCTGCTTTCAAGCCAGCGGAGCTTATCGGTCCAGGTCACCGAGTGAGGTCTAAAAAAGGTGCTACAGCTTGCTGCGTGTGTGTCTCTGTGTGTGTGTGTGTGTGTGTGTGTGTGTGTGTGTGTGAGAGAGAGAAAGAGAGAGAGCATGCATGTGTGTGCGTTAAAGGCCGAGCAAAAAGACAAACCCAGTAATCATCGACAATCTGCTTACAGTTGACAGTGAATGCTTTTAAAAAAACAAAGCAGGCGTGATGTTCGAAATGTGTCTCTCATGCATACTGTATCTGCACTTTATTAGCCTATGTCTCAACACAAGTTTAGGGGAAGAGTTTGGAAATGCTGTGAACAAGAAACTTTGGGGGGTTTTTTTGGTTTCTTTGTTTTTTAAAGACAAAGCAAACCTGTGAATGTACTTAAGTGGTAAAAAATAGGAATGGAAATCTTGCACTTTATTCAATGTTTTTTTTCGAATGCCAAAGCAGTATTGTATAGCCCTTAATGTGTTTAAGCATTTGAACCTGTGAGTAACCTTGTGCCATTTTTCTATTTTGTATTGTACTGTCTTTGATGTCCATTTTGTACAAGAGGAATAAAGGGATAAAATCAAGTGGTGGCTCGAGTATGTGATCCATATTGCTGCACTTTCTGTGTGTGTGTGTTTGTCATGTATGTGTGCTTGTAAGACAGTGAGTGGTTAAGAAAAATCTAGAGGTACCACAAACGTGTAAAAACATGAGCCACGTGATCCTGGTTGCTTAGCGGCTGTGATTGCCTCCCCTCCAGCTTTAGCAGGTGAAACATAAGGCTGCGGAAGTCAAATTGGCATTTCTTTCACGTAATTTCCTAACCCCTACGTAACATTCGCAGCCCCTGCTGGCCTTGGTATGCGTTCGCATTGAAAATATATGATGCACTCTGTCTGGGTAGCACAGGAAATGAGAAAGGTTGTCTGGACCTTATCTTGCTTCATCCCGTCGACATCTCTAGTTATGATTCAAGAGTGGAGCAGCTGAATGCACATGTACGGGTGTGTGACAAAGTGAGGAGAATGATCATAATGGGTATGTGTAGCCTGTTAAACACAAAGTAAACTCGGCAGCCTGCGCAGCCACTGATGCAGCCGTTTATCTGCCAGCCTGTCTGTGGCTTTCAGAGAGCCTCGCAGGAATGAAGATACCTTTGTAGACCAGGACACTTGAGCTTTTCTCCTCTCCTTCAATATCTGTTTTTCTTCCACATCCTGCTCCTACACAATACTTCACATTCCTTACTTTTTCTTACTTAAAATTACAGAATATGTAGCATGCAATACCCAGCTTTAACCTACTGCATGAAGCAGGTGAAAGCTACTTTGATGATGGCATCATTAGTTCTTTAAAATGTAATTACTGAGCATTGAAACACCATTTAATTACTGAGGAGAATCCACATGCAAAGTTAAATCTTTAATAAATTAAAAAATACAAGCTCTAATTAATGCTGACCAGTATGCCAGTAAAATGAGATGTTTGGAAGATTAGAGCTATAGAACTGACTCAAGAATTGTAAGCGCCGTATCTTTGCAACTAACTTGTTCCTGCAGAAGATGCTTGAAATCTCAAAAGCTTCATGTCAGGCTGAGCCTCTCCTGTCGGGAGACCTCGGACAACTTCAACACATCAGTGGCACTGAGGTGCAATCTGCCACCACCTTTAGGTTTCTATTCCTGCAGATTATTGACACCTTCAGATGGATTCTCCAACAATAAGTTTGGCATTCATAGAAGCCATCTTTTGTTTTTTCTGATCTTCTGCAAGAAGTGCACAGACTGCAGGCCCACTGAATAAAGTCACTGTGCCCACCGCAGCTAAATTCTACAGTTTCGTGACGAAAAACTTAAACACCCACATTGCCGATAAATCATTGCAGCATCGGCTCAGTTTAATTATTCGGTTCTGCAGTAGTCGTGGTAACCAGCATGACCGAGGAGGACACTGAGCAGGTGGGCCTATTCAGGTCACACTTTGGGAAGTGCTTCTCATGTCTCATTGAAACTAAAAACCAGTCATTCGGCAGCTTGTGCAGCTAGTTTTAAACCATGATGGTACTTGAAAATTGCAGAAAAAACGGAAATGTGTTCAGGATATTACGAGCTCAGAGTCTGCCATAGGGTGAGAGGCAGGGTACGCCCTGGACAGGTCACTATTGTCTCGCAGGGCCAACACAGAGAGAAAGATAACCATTCACACCTATTGGCACTTTAACTGCATGTCTTTGGACTGTGGGAGGAAGCCAGAGAGAACCCACACAGGCACAGGAAGAACATGCAAACTCCAGATGGTGGATCTGAACCCCTTCGTGCTGTGAGGCAACAATGATAACCCCTGCCCCCCTTTAATTTTTAGTTTTTAAATGTCTGACACAGATTCAAGATGTCAGAACATATTTTACTTGTCAAATTATGTGTGAACTTTGAATTTAGTTGCATATTTTAGACTACACTAAAAAAGGTTAGGAGTAGAAACATTCTGTGTACTGTTCTTTTATTTTTAATTAGTTATATAAAGCAAATAACACGCAATTGTTTTTCTAGTCTCGTTTTAATTTCAGCCAAGTAAAAAGAGGTTTTTTTTCACTCCCACTTTTAATCGTCAGTTTAGTTTCAGTTGATGACAACCTTAACAGTTTCTGACAGATCTGTGATCATCATGAGCTTTGGACGTCTCCCAAAGGACATGATAGTATCCGAGGAAATTCTGACTAAATCCATCTTTGGTTTTTCATGTTTTTAGGTTTCTATCCTTCCCTCCATCTTTTCTGCTCTTGATTCCCTGATAGCAGTCTGATTGGTGCATACACAGCCTGTTCTTGATACTTGTTTAAGAGAAAATAACAACTCTGCATGGAACAAGCAGTTGCTTTTATACAGTATTTTCTCGCCAGCTGCGTCTAGATTTCGACCCAGACTTAGACTTGCTTGCCATTTCTGCTGGCATTCAAAAGTATTGTATGTGTGCTTCTGTTCCTGACTCTTATTTTGTCCCAATAATAGCTCTTACACAACAACACCACAAAGGTCAGTGTGTTTGCTCCTCGTGAAAGCTATCAACTTTATCAGTCACCACTCTGAAAGCAGTGGAACCTTCAGTCAGTTTAGGGCTGATCACAAATTGGGGTAAAGGTGAAGGATGCTGAGGGCCGCTAATGCGCCGTATGAAGAAGACTGGCCGCTTTGAGAGCAGGAGATGTTTGTTCAACTTGTTTTTTTCTCTGCCTTAACAGATGTTGCTTTCGGTCACTCACCAAATCAGGCAACCACCTGTTTCTTCACAGGGCTTAGAAGGTAAACCTGTGGCAACAGTCTAAAAGTGCTCATGTACTTTTTAGGCCTTCAGTTTCTAAAATGTTACATTTCTAAGATGCAGCTGGAAGGCAAAATTAAATTTCTTGGCAAGAGATTCGGATTTGTTTATTTTAAATTCTACATGCTTAACACACATCATAGGTATGAAAGGTCGTTTTTCATCATCTTATTATGTAGGCAATATGAGTCAATGAACCTATAATATACAGCTATATAGTGTTGAAGTGCACTTTGAACACATATATCATGTTATATATCCCTTTCTATTTGTGATACTCAGAATTCATTCTTCATCTTAGAAACAGGGGTTAAAGCAGCAGTCTGAACTGGAAGCCTATTTAGTAGCTCTGCCAGAGCTTTCTGTCATATAAGACAGTTGAAGTTTACATCTTGAATGTTTTAAGCACTAATTTTACAGCTCACGAACTACAGCTGACAGAAGAGACTTGCCTTACACCTGCAAAATCTGATGTTATACTGGCAATAAAAGCAGATAGCTGACAAATGTGTGAGCAAACCAGAAATTACAATGATTTATTTTTTTTAATAAATAAATTAAAAAAACTATCTAGCTGAAAGACATTAAGAACAATGTGCACTGTTTCAAGTGAGACAGGACGCTTTGTCTCCTTTCTCCTGTCTCTCTTTTTTGTCTTCTCCTTGTTGTTTCTGTCTTTGTTTTTCTTCTACTGTCCACTGCCCAGCATGTGTGGCAGTAGATTCTTTTTTTCCTCCATCTTTATGAATGCTCCTGCTAAAAACTCCATGAGAGAGCCATGCACTCCTCCTGAGTTAGCCCTCTATTTGCCGCAAAACCTCAGTTTTGTCTTCATCTTTTAAGCCCTCAAACTTGCCACATTTCTCCACTGTCCTTTCTTCTCTTTCTTATTTCTTTTTTTTTTCTGGGTTTCATTTGTGTAAAAACCATGACCATAACACACTGAAATGATTCCAGTGTGTTTGGGACTGGTAGTTTGCCATTTTTGTTATATAGATTTATTCTTCCTGTCATGGTGCAAAGAATGTGTGTTTATCAAGTTATTTTCTTAAATTAAATTTTTAATGTTCCACTTACAACAACCTACTGGCATCACTCACATTTAACACGGTGCATTCAGATCACTCCTTCAAACCTGTGGATAAAACTGTGGATTTCACTTTCTTGTGTTTGTTTAAACCATAGAAATAATTCTGTCATCAGGCCCTTTACTTGTCTTCTGTCATCTTTCAGACCTTTGGGTGTTGCTGAGCTTAAAAGTTCATTTATTTATTTATTTATTTTAAAAAGTGACTTATTTTGTGTCTTCTAAAGCTTTTGATATATCTCATAGGTTTATTCCTGATTTGCCAACCTAATGATGACCTCCCGCTCTTGCAATGACATCTCTTTGAGCTTCATGTTTAAAATTACATTAAAAAGCTATAACATACAAATTCAACACAATGAATTAACTACAGATATTATGTCGGCTTCATTTGGAATGATTTAACAAATGGATAAGTCTCACTGCCATGAAACTGCTGCTCAGTCATTTCTCCAGTTGATTTTGAGCCGCTGAAACTAGGTGAAGTATGAAAAGGTCTGTTACCCCTAAACAGTTACTGCAAAGTTGCTGTAAATCATACTGAATTTAACTTCTGCACTTCAATCACATCTAAATTGTTAGATTTAAAATACACTGTGGTGGTGTGTTTATGGACCTAACTGTGGTGCTTGTCATTACAACAGGTAGATCATGCAGTGTGAAAAAAAACCATGTCTTTATTAAAGTAATCAATACTTGGTATGACCACCTTTATTCTTCAACACAGCATGAACTCTCTTAGGTAAGCTTCCTTGCAATTTCTTTAAATAGTCTTCAGAAATAGTTCTCCAGATTCCTTGAAGTGCACTTAAAGCTATACTTTGGATGTTGGCCATCTTTCTGTTCTAATCTCTGCCCATATGATCCCACACTGCTCTAGTAATGTTGAGGTCCGAGTTCTGGGGAGAATATTCCGTGACTGGAACAGACATGTTCCAGATGGTATTGCATGGTGGACCAAATCCTGATTGGGTCCTTGAAAGCAAAATCTAAAGAAATTAGTTGTGACTCAAGACTTTAGCACAACACCGTGAAAGTGCACTGAAATGCACTGAAATTCACCCATGGCCCTTCACTTAAATATTACATCCATTAGACCCAATGCAGGCTAGCAGAAGTGCTTGAATTATGTAATGCTTGATCCGTGCAGACCTGTGCACAAGTCGAGTGATTCCATCATTAATAACATTATTTACAGCAGTGTAGCAAATGCTCTCCACGGAAACATCACTGTTACTGAGTTAGCCATCAGCTTGATGGAAAATGCTTTAGCGTTATTGATTGTGTAATCACACAAACTTTTCCACCTTTCTTCTCTCAGGGTTGCCTTTTCATATTTTGATTAGAGTGATGCTGCAAGAATGGTTGACAGACAGCAAAAAGTGTCAGTAACTTCTGATGTTACGCTCTACTGAGAGCTCGGTGATAATCCAATAATGGTAATTGTTAGACGCATGTTACCCGGGTAAGCAAAGACAATCCCATCCCAGCTGAAAGTTTTCTTTAAAATAAATTTACGTCACTTGTCTTTGTGTACGTGTGGAAGCACATGCTGGCAGAAGTCTCTACAGTATGAGTGTGCTTGTGAGCAGCCTGGCGCCTCCCAGCATTTGTCATGGCTAAATTATCAGATTGCCTGTGGGCGACTGTAAATGTGCAGTATGTATTCTGTCTGTGGTCTGTGCTGTAGATTGTCCATGCGTGTTCTATGAAGGATTGTAAATGGATGAGAGTGCGTTCAGGAAAGAGACGCCAGCCCGAAAGCTCTTCCTTCTCAGAATAACACTACGTGACGTGTTGAGTGTAACTAAGGGACATTTTTCAAGGTACAATGAGCTCAGTAGTAAGTGTTGTGGACACTCAGCAACTGTTTGACATTTAAGCTTTGTACCTGCGGCGCCTAACAATGTTTGCTCAAGAAGTTAAACACATAAAAAGGACCGAATGTCCCCTATGAATAGATGATCCTTGCAATATTTATAGATAGAGTAGATCCCATTTTAGAGAGTCAAATATTTTCGCTTGATTGAAGTACGATCATGTGATTGGTTTTAAAGTTTGATCACAGCTTTTTGCAGAGTTGACTATTACTGTATATACGGCAGCTGTCTGAAGCACATAAACAACAACGTACAGATTTCTCTGTATATCAGTGTGCTGCCTCTAAAGTGATATGCGTTACACGGCTGCAAGAGCGCACAGTAAACAAATCACCGCATGATCAATTTGGTTTCACTTCCAGGAAAAGCTTTTGCATACAGATGAACAATCTTTGCTTAAGTTCTGCAAAAAACAGCCATTTTTAATGTGTCCATTAAATGCGGAAACATTCTTAGAGTATTATCTAGTTCGATCACTATAATAGAAAAAATAATAAACCATCAAATAATTAACATTTTCAAGCTCTACTGGTTTTCCATGACGGATAATTTTGTTGGTTCTCCATAACCTTGATAACAAGCTACTGCTTGAGTATTTGGAGCCATAAAGAATTATAGTAGATGTCTTTCAAGTATTTGAAAACACTGAAGACTGATTAGTTGAGCCATCAGCCACAACAAAAGGACCCTGAAAGTGAAGCAGCTAAATGAAATCAGTGCATTTGTTTTTCTTTAGAAAGGAATTAAGAAAGCATTTAAATTCTTATAATAATTCCTTAAAATAAAGTAACAAGTGGAAGTGTTGCAGTTAATGTACCAGTGACTGCAGCTGTGCAGCAATTTCTCAGTAGTGCATGCTTCCAGGCACTGATACTGCTGGTAGCAAGCCAGTGCTGTCCAACCAGTGACAGCAGGAAGATGGAACTGTCAGGCAGGAGGAAAAGAGGGAAACCACAGAGGAGGTTCATGGATTTAGTGGAGGAGGACAGAGGGGTGAGTGAGGGGCATGCTACGAATAGAGTGAGATGGAGGAAGATGGTACTTTGTGGTGATCTCTAAAGGAAGCAGTCGAAAGAAAAGAAGAAGTATTCATATTGGATCACGTATGGTATAAGATCTACTGTACAACACAGACACGGCAATGTTAATAATTCAGTGCCAATTTCTTGGAGGAGATCATCATGTAACCTGAGGGGATGGAAAGAAGCGACACTGTATATGTTTGTAATTTACTGTTGAGGAGGAGGAAAAGGAGAAGGGGGGACATGTGTTTGTCTGCATGAAGCAACTAATAAAAGATCAAACACCTTTTGGCTATAACTCAACTCCCATTAAAGCTTCATTTCTGCAGCCAGATCAAATTGACCGAATCCTTATCTCAGTGATGTTGCTCAATTATGTAAACATGCCAGGGGCTCAGCTGTGTTCTAAACTGGATATGTATGGTATAAATATGTATTTTTAAAGAGTTCATTACAATGGTTCAAGGAAGGTAAGGAAGTATAATGCAGGGAAAAGTCTTAAATACGCTGCAGGTCAACTTGTCCGCAAGATATAAAGCCAGTTAAGGAGGTAGCTCATTCTTCTACGGCTGATTGTGTGGATTTTTGGATGTGGTGACACGGCAGGCACTTCTGTCTTTGGATCCAGCTCTCATTTACTCACACCTTTCATCCTGACCCATTACCTCCCATCAGCTCACCGTGTATTATGCTCTTCCTCACACCGAGTGAACCTTCCTACCCCGGAGTAACCATCATAGCCTTACAGCTTAACGCTTCAAAGACACTGTTGTGACACACACTACCTCACCAGCTCGACACGATTACGCCCATCATCGTCCTGACTTCCCTTTTTACCTGCCTCAGGTGTCATCTTCTTTTTCAGCATGAACTAATTACCAATTAGGCGATATGTCACCACTATGAGCACAGCAATGATGACTAACAGAGAAATTAAGTATGGAGGGGATCTATTTAGCCATGCAGATGTAGATTTCAGGAATAAGACTTATATTATTTTCCAGGCATGATGACTCAACCTGTAATGATTAGTTGCTTTTAAGGATGGCAATTTACAAGAAATGTGCTTTGGATGCTTTTATGCATCATTCAGGACTTGTTTAATATATCCACCCATCCAGTAATTCAATGCAGTTTGATTTGTACTGTAGTCAAATCTCAGAACAAAGTGTAAAAAAATGGCATTTGTAACATTAATTAAGTCAGGAGTGCTAGAACAGGCTCCCTGCTGAGTCTCCAAGTAAAGTAAAGTGAGAAACACTGCAGAAGGAGCAGAACGAGAAGAAGGCCTCAATTTTTGGACAGAAGATTAACTGAATCTAGACACACTGCTCCATATTGTTCAAATCACACTTATTTTTTAATTGAGATATCTTAGATTGTTCATCATCTGTTTAATAATGTGTTTTTTGAATACTTTTACATTTTTACACTGAAGTAAATAAATAAATGGAGGTGTTTGTTTTTGCAGTGGCCCAGCCCACTTGAAGTTGAATTGGGCATAGATGTGCATTCGCGCTTTGGAAACAAATAATTTGCATGCAAAACATGTCATCGTTAATAAAACGTGATGCTTTGGTATAGATTTAACAACTCTACTATCTTTGCAATAGGCTTTGCTTTGATAAACTCTTGTGCTGAAGAGTGAAATATTGGGCCTATTCTCTTATCTTCTCTCACATACGTACTGTTATTATAGTGGACGCCTGTATTAAACCAAGCTAATGTTTCAAATAATGAGGAGTCTATGTGCAAGTAATCCTTGTGAGCCAAGAATTCTTGGCTTCGGGCTGTTTTTAATGTTCTCGGCTGCTATCAGCAAGAGCAGATATCCTTAACATAGTAACATGGTCATCTCAGGCACCAAGCAGCCGCTCCTTCAACCTGCTGTTCAAACCTCCTGCTTGTAAGGGGAACTATAGATGCCTGTTTCAAAAAGCAGATGAAATAAGGGGCTGAGTGTCTGCAATATGGCCAATATAAATTAAACAATGAAAATTTTGCAATGTGAGTACTTTTATAGTTTAATACTAAAATAAAGAAGACTAGCTAACATGTTTAATTGTAGGTGTAGATGTGAATGTGAGTCTGTATAGTAAAATGTAAACTGACTTTAGGTGAACTGGCCAAAAGGGACAGCATACAAAAAAACTTATGTAATGACATCTGACCCGGGAGGAGACGCTGTACCTTCACTGCAGCAGGTGATCTCAAACATCGTTCTGTGTTAGAAACAAAAGAATTCAAAGTGACATCTGGCATTTTCATGCTCAAACAGACCTCTTTTTTTCAGTTATTTCATTGTTTTTAAGTCATGTACTTTCATGACTTCAGGAAACTTAACACGCTGTGGCATGAAATATGAACGTGAACACAAGGTCACTCGCTGACTGTGAGGGAGGAGCAAGCAAAGTGCAGCACATGGTAACAGCTGACCAAAAGTAAAGCTACAAAGTTTTGAGTTTTTGTTTTTTTTTGCAGGGGGGTATTTGCGTTATTAATTTATTTCTAATTCAAGAAATTGTTATTTTATAAACAAATGATTTTAAATAAGCAATAAAATCAAACAGAACATGAAAATGAATATTCATAGACTGCAATCACCAATTAAACCCCACAGGCCTGTTGCATAATGGGCTTGTTTACATTTATTTTATCTGGGGCTGAGAGAATGAGTGTGCGTAGGTCTGACGAGGACCGAGTCGGCGATAATAGACGGCGTGGGAGGTAGGGCACACACACACACACATACAATTATTTGCTGAGCTGTCATCCATTTGAAATCAAAGGTGTCCCTTCTGTAACAAAAGCCATGAGTCAGAAATTAATTTTTTTGGTAAGTTGTGGTTATATTTTATAGTTTTTTTTTTTTTAAATAATTTTTTTTTTTACTGTGACCAATGCCAAGAAGCAAATAGGGCAAGCACATAATGCTCACTAGAGCATTTAAAATTTGTTTTCATCTGCGGCTCAAAATAGCCTCACTGTTTGAGCAATGTTTTTTGTTTTTTTTAATTAAAAAAAGAAGTATAGGAGGCAAAAGGACTTGAGAAATAAGTTGGGAAAATTGGAGATTAATTTTGAATTAGCTAAGATTTTTTTTTTTTAAATTATAGAACAGAAAAAAAAACACTATTTCTTTCATTTGAAGTGCACCAATTTTCCAAAATTATGTAAGTTTAAGGAAAGGAGGAAAAGCCATATAGAAATGTATTATAATCATAAAAAATCTGTTAAAATAAAACACAAACAAAGACTTTTAACATGAAAGGAAGATGAAATGCTTTTGTTTTACAGTTTGGGAGAAGAGTAAGGTAAAGTGTGCCTAACCCAACAACCTAGACAGAAAGAATTGCATTTCCTCTCTGATTTTCATAAATGTTGAACATGGAGAAATTAGTTCTTTAAGAGTAAGATATTGTTGCAGTCCACAAAAAGGGTGATTGCTGATCACGCAGTGGTGAAAGTCAGGTTATAAAAACCAGCAGAGGATGAAGATTTGCTTCCTAAATTACCTTTCATTTCTTTCTCTCCTTGTTGTTGTTGTTGTCTATTAACAGCATATCAAGAAATAACCTACACGCTCCTTGCAGAACAGCCAAAGATCTATTGAAAGGACTTTCTGTCCTTTATTAAGTTGTCTAAAGATGGTAATAAGGCACAAGTTTCAGATAATCAAAGTTTAATATTAGGCAAACATCACCTGAGTAAATAGAGAAAACACATTTTATTTTTTTTTTGTGTGAAAAAGCAGTTATCTAATAACTAGTTGTGCCACCCTTGGCTGCAAGAACTGCAATCAAACCTTTGTGGTAATTGGATTTAAGTCTTTCACTAGGCCACAATTTTTTTTATTTTATTTGGTTTGTTTGTTTGTGGAGATGCATTTTGGATCACTGTCCTGCTGCAAGCGCTCTTGAACTTCAGGGCATGAACTTACGGCTGAACTTTTATCTTCAGGATTTTCTGGTAGACATCATAGTTTCATGAATTCTCGTCCAGATCCTGAAGCAGCAAAAACCATCACACTACCACCACCATGTCTGACTGTTTGTATGATGTTGTTTTTATGAAATGCTGTGTTCGTTTTACATTAGATGTAACGGAGCTTTTGTCTCATCAGTTCACAGAATATTTTCCACAAAGTCTTGGGGATCATCAAGATGGGGTATTTTTTGGCAAATGTGAAATAAGCCTTGTTTGGTCAGCAGTGGTTTTCTCCTTGGAACTCTCATTTTGCCCAGTCATTGTTGAATCTTGAACTCTGGCCTTAATTGAGGGAAGTGATGCCTGCAGTTCTTTAGATGTTGTTCTGGGTTCTTTTGTGACCTCCTGAATGAGTCATCGGTGCGCTCTTGGAGTCATTTTGGTAGGTTGGCCACTCTTAAGAAGGTTCACCTCTGACACTAACAAGATGTTCCAGGTTTTCTCCATTTGTGGATAATGGCTCTCGCTGTGGCTCACTGGCATCCCAAAGCCTTACAAATGGCTTTGCAGCCCTTTCCAGACTGATAGATACCAATGACTTGGTTTCTTATCTGCTTCTTTAGATTGTGGCATGATAGCAATTGCTTTTTCACATGATATCATCATTTAAAAATGTACCTTTTATATTTACCAAGGTTTTTTTTTTTTTGTCTAATATTAACATTAGTTTGAAGATCTAAAACAACCTAGACATAAACGCATCTCAAAAATACCACACTACGACTGATTACAGTGCTGTCATAACTGTACACTGATATTGCTTTTGCATCTGTCCAGGTCATCTATAAGGTCAGATCAAGTATAAGTAAAGTGCACAATACTAAAACAGTACGATTTAAAAACTTCTGACCACAACTTTTTGTTTACTGATTGTTGTAATGCTTCTCACAATAACAATAAATAAAAAAAATACAGATCATATTCTGTTGGTTTTAGTCCCTCATGTGAATGTTGCTCATGAAAAAGGACACAGGCTAAACAGGTGTCAATACAAATCAGACCCAGGAATGCTGCTTTAATCATTACATTCTAAGAACCATAGGAAGGCCTTAAGGCTTTTTAAATCAAACTTCCCCACCCTGCCACAAAAATCCTGCAGTGATCGTGTGAAAAATGTCACCTCTGACATTAACAATATGTTTCCTGAAGAGATCACGCCTTCTGTACCTGTGAAATTACAAAAAAACCCCTCCTACACAGTGTGCTCTCAGAACATGATAAATCTTCTATTATATCATTTTTGGTCTAGTCTGTTTCTTTCTGGAAGAATGAATAGATAAGTTATCTAAATAAATAAATAAAGGTGTCACTAAAAAACCTACTAACACATTAAAAATAGTGCATTTAAAGTAAACAATATGTATTGAATTTGACACAAAGCATTTATTATATGTATTTAAAAGACGTGCACAAATGGCAAAAAAAAAAGAAGCATTTAAACAGATAAATTATAAAAAATCCAATTCTCAGACCATAACTGTGTACAGTCATATTTAAAAGGACATTTGGTAGCATGTCGGCCATTTTTGGAAGCGCTGTTATTAGGAGGTAGGTGTATGACCAGCATGAGTATCAATAAAAAATTAAAAAAAACATTCTTCAGGCTCGGCCTTTGAGTTAATGACAATACAAAGAGCACATATATCAAATATTTTCATGCATCTAACTGCACAAACACTGTGTACCATGCATACAAACACTTACTTAATGACTGAAAGGCAGACTCGACCGGCACCGCTTGATAAAGTATCTATCTGACATGTTGCGCAAAATACAGCAAGTATATTTGGTGGTGGTTTATTAGGAAGAAGATGGTGCTTTCATTTGAAGTGGGAAGTCAGAATTTCTGAGTCACCAGTCAGAATTTTCAACTGGAATACCCCCTTGAGTCGGACTTCAGACTTGGAAAGTCGAAGCAGCCGCACCAAAACTGTAAAACTTGTAATTTGTACTACTACTATTATGTATGTGTGACTTGCTAAAAAAGTCACATGCAGAGCACCGTGTTTTTTAAGTGCTAACAGGCAAAACAAATCCTACATTTCCTTACTTTTGCTACCTTACTAACTCGGGGTTGATGTCACTCCCAGCTATGACATCTGAGGCAAATGGAAGGCAGCATAAGGTAAATATTCAGATGAAGAATAGTGTTACAAGTGTACAGATGTCAAGTATATAAAGGCATAACCAGAATTATTTTTCTTTGTCAGTCCATATAAGCATGTGAAAGTGAAAGTTTAAGATAACAAGAGAGATAGATCTTTCATAAGCTGGAAAAATTCTGTGTTACGTAAGAAAATTTCAGGTGTGCTGTTAATAAAGCTGGGATGGGTTCTGACCAGAAGAGTGCAAAACAACACCATCTGGATGCAGAACTGTGGCATTTCATCAATATAACTGCTAGGCCTTTTTCATGTGTTCACAACCATGTCCCTGTACCAAGATGGCTCTGAGTTTGATGCTCTTTGCAGAATCATGGGTCCCATTTTTAGTGTGGTTTTATGACTTGTCTGCGTTGTAGAAAAACCCGTAGTAGAAGAGAGCGCTGATAGCCAGCAGAGCGACTGACAGCAGCATGTTCCTCCGGTTTTCACCTCGTAACATTTCCAGCTCCTTGTCTGGAAAAGCAAAAGACACACTGTGTAAAATGTGCAGCAGAGATCACTTTTTATTTATTTTGAGTCCTCGAGTACTCAATAAATATTTCAAATACACAGGAAAAGTAAGAATAAGAAAAGTAAGGCTCACCTAGCTTTTGCACCCTCTCATTCATGATGGTCATTTCATCCTCCAGATCTTGTCTGAGGTAAAAAAACAACAACAAAAAAACAAAAAAAGGAGATATTAAGGAGAAACATCACTGATGGGCACATTTTTTTAGCATTATTATTAAATAACAAGTATATATTTTAACAAGGACAGTCTTGCAGAGCGTTTGGGGGGCAGCAAATTTTGGGGGGTGGCCAGTGCCCCCACGGCCCCTCCTTGGTGGCGCCCCTTCCCTCCACAGCAGTCCCAGTCCCCAGGCCAAAGTTGGGAGGTATACACACTAACGTGGAGTCTCTATCACCTCCTTCAGCCTCACCTCTGCTTTTCAGAGAGCTTCTCCTTCCTGCTCCTGAACTCCGCCCTCTCTAAGTTGTCGTGGCAACGCACCCGCTGCTCCTCCAAACGGTCAATCTGCAGGATTTTACAGGTGTGACACACGGAGAGGTCAACGTACAAAACACAGAGGAAGTGAGGAGCGACTACATTTAAGAACATATAAGAATGTACACGGGGAAAGCTACAGCACCTATCAGACGTCAGCTAAACAGAGAGATAGATGGGAAATGTGAGAGAAACGCTAAAACACTGTACCTCGGAGGCGACGCTGATTTTCTCTCGCCTTTTCTCTTTTAGCCTTGCCATGTTGTGACTAAACCGGAGAACCACAGTGCAGTGAGTCTCCTGCCTGACAGAAAAAAACCTGTGACTATGCGGAACTATTTTTCTTCTTCGTAATGTTTACGTCTTCCTTTTGACGAACCGCTCTTCACGCACTTTGCTGCCCTCTGTCGGTGGAAAGTGACAAACACTTGGCCGCATAAACAGAAGTAACTCCCAACACATGAAGGTGAAGAAATTCAAGTCATTAAAAAAATGCTGTCATGCGCAAATCACAAATAAACGGTTATTGTTCTCATGCCAGTATGAAGGCAACATACTGTAATCTGCACCTGTCAAACATAGACAGGTAAAACAGAACTGAGAGAGTAGCTGATGAGCGTTACTAATCCGATTATGTGACCTGAGAGGACACACATGATCAGCTGAGAAAGAAAAGGGACGAGGCCAGACAAGCTGCTCTATACTTGCTTCCTTCCTTCTAGAAAATGCCTCTCTTTATAAACCGAGACCAAATATTTGCTCATCAGGTACACCTGCTGGAGCACAAATTAAGGGTGAGTCATTGTTAGACATTAGGGAATGCCAAATGGGAGATTGGTTTATTAGATTTTTTTGCAAGTTACTGAACATGAGTTGTGCAAACTGCATCCCAAATTCTTCAGGACACATTTCTTCGTGTTTCAGAGTAAAGAGGAGAGAATACTTGAACTAGAGACAGAGAACGCCCTTCTTCATCTACGACTTGCAGAGGTGAGAATATTTTTGACATCTAACCCACATATAGGCTCATCTTTACCCAAAAAGGACTTAATCAATTTATTTTAGTATTTTCTTGTCTACACCTTATTTATCATGGTTTGTCGTGGACCTCAAGTACAGCTTTTGTGTGCATAACTTCTTTCTTTCTTTCTTTTCTGAATTATTTTTTAGAGCCAATAGGCGTTGAAGTGTGCTTGTGCACTTACCTTAAATGCATGAGGTTTATTACTTAGTACTAACGCTATGTGAGGGAACATTTGAATCGGTTTCTATTTGAGTGCTTTAAATGGATGGTTAACTGAATGTGTATCTAAATGGCACATTGGGACAAAATGGATCATAATTCTATCAAGCCGTTTCATTAGTTAGGCATGTAGCTCAAATGCACCAGAATTACGGGCAAATGACTATACTTTGCAGATCACTTTATTCTCATTTGTTTTTTTCCCTTCCACTCTCTAAGACTTACAATTAGGTCCATAATTTAGTGGACAAAGGCACATTTTGTTTTGTACACCACAGTGGTGGTGTACAAAGGCAAACAAGCAAGAAGTGATTGAAGTGCAAACTTTCCGCTTAAGTTAAGTGTTTTTACAAGAATTTGGCAGCAACTGTTCAGGACTTACAGCCATTTTTATACACAGTCCACCACCTTCAGAGGCTATGAATTGGACAACCGAACATAGTTTTAAATATAAGGATTCTTTTTGTTACATGGATGAAGATGTTTTGCTTCTATCTGACTTGTGTCTTAAATAAATGTGAGCAGAGAGTATAGGTATGTACAATTCACAATTCATCCTGCTGCTTCTATCAGCAGTCACATTAGCAGCCCATGTCATCATACTGCCGCCACCGTGTTTGAGAGATAATGTGGCATCCTTGAGATCATGAGCTGATTTTCTCCTTTTCCGTACTTTTACATTCTGATGGAAGGTAATCTTGGTTTCTATCCATCCAAAGACGTTTTTCAGAACTATGCAGACTCATTTAGATGTTTTCTGGCAAAGCCTAATATGGCCTTGTTGTTCTTGAGTGTAACCAGGGGTTTGCACCTTGCTGTTAACCCTCTGTATTTCCATTCATTGATCGCAGACCTTAAAAATGATATGGTACGTTTTTTCTGTCTCTCTGATAGATTTTGTGTCAGCCCAATGATGGGCTCCCTCACTTGCACTGAAATCTTTTTGAGCCACATAAAATATAAATTTAAATAACTATGAATCAGCTATTACGTCAGTTTAATTTGTCCTGAAATAACATGGGAATGTGGGAACAGACCTCATCTGGGCATGAAGCTACTTGTCAGTGGATTGTCCACTTAATTTTCATCATCTGAAAGTAGGGGACTGTGTATAAAAATTATAGTAATTCCTGAAATGTTAATGGAACATTTTATATTAAAAAAAACTTACATTAAAGCTGAAAGTCTGAAATTTGCAGTTTAGTTGTTTGATTTTTAAATGCATGCAGTTCTAGAACAACAGCTTTGAGACTTTATACTACATTATAGACTATAACAATTAATTAAAAATCATAAAAATACATTTTAAGATGGCAGTGGTAAAGTGTGCAGATCAAAAGTAGCTTGTACTTTGTGTGTTGCCCCTCATAGAGTAAGTCTCATAGAGTCATTACCTGTTTTAATTTCATTGGATTGGAAAGATTTTCTTTATCTCTCCTTATTACAGCTGAGCTTAAGGAGCATCCTACTGAAAACACTGCTGTTTAACAGTAGGTCCTGCAGGGACATGATATGTTGTCTGTTATGTTAAACAGCCTCCTTTCAATAAATAACTAGGGGCTCCAGTGACGTCTCTACCATAGAGCCATCTTTCTTAATCAGCTTGTTCAGCTTTGTAGTGTCCCTGACTGTAATACTGCAAAGAAAACTGATTTATAAACATAAATATATGGACCAATTTCCAAATTAAAGGTCACTGTAAAAATGTCTTTTTACTGCATACCATAATTAATTCTTTTTTTTCTGTGTCTGTTGGTGTTGAACTACGTTTTAACTTAATATAAAACAGAAATTTTGGTGACTCACTTTTGCGTGTTTGATTTTCAGTTTTTGGGTAGACAGCGCCGGGACCGTGATGAGGGAACCAAGGCCGTGAACGATCATCAGCTTCAGAGTAGTACACAGAAGATAACCCAATCAGCCCTCATCAAGCTCCTCTCAGGGGTTCAGGTAAAAATATACTGAAATATGTGTATATGTGGTAGATAGTAACTTGGGTTGAGTTCAGTTCACTTTACTTCAATTCAGTTCAATTCTTTATTTATATAGTAGCAAATTAGAAAAAAACCAAAACAATCAGGCAACTCACTGTGAGCAAACACTTTGCGATAGTGGGAAGTGGGAAGCCACGACAGGTTGGGAGTGAGGGGAAAGAGAAGAGAAAATAAATAAGAGAGCATAAAGAGACTAGACAAAACACAGGCTAAGGGAGGAAGAAGACAAAGGCATGCTGCAGTGTTGTATTAAGATGTGGCGAGTGAAAAGAGGTGAGTGGAGAATCAGTGTTCAGTCCATCACATAAAGTCAGCACCAGTCTGAGCTTATAGCAGCATAACTAAAGGAGGGTTCAGAGTCACCTGATGTAACCTTAACTATAAGCTTTACCTTAAATCTTAAAATTAGTCAGTGTCTGTCTTCTGAATCCAAATTGGAAGCTGTTTCCACAGAAGAGGAACGTGAACAATGAGACGGATTTTAAATTCAGTTCTGGATTTGTGAAGGAACCAATGAGGAGAACCCAGAATAGGAAAAATATGGTCTCCTTTTCTTGTCCCTGTCATTAGTCTAGCTGCAGGGTTTTGGTTTAACTGATCTGTTTTCAGGTTTAGATATAACTCAGTACCATCTGCATAGCAATGAAAATATATGCAGTGTTTTCTAATATTATTGCAGAAGAGAAGCATGTATAATGTATATAGTATTGGTCCCAGCACAGCGCCCTGTGGAACTCCATGACTGACTTCTGCGTATGAAGAAAATTCCACATTTACATGAACAAATTGGAGTCTATCAGACAGATATGATTCAAACCCCAGCAGCCCAGTTCCTTTAATGCCAATAGTTTGTTCTAATCTCTGTATTAAACTATTGTCATCGAACGCTGCACTGATCTCTAACAGGACAAACATAGACATGAGTCCACTGTCAAAGGCTGTTTCTGTGCTACAATGTACTCTAAATTGTGACTGAAACTTCTCAAACAGACTATTCATCTGCAAACCATAAGTTAGCTGTTTGAAACTAGGCTTTCAAGAAATTTTTAAATTTCAGTGCTGGAGATTGGTGTATAATTAGCTAAGACAGTTGGGTCAAGTAAAGGCTAAAGTAAAAGCTATATGTATATCCTCCTGAGAACCAGCCTATTCATTTATATCCTCTTTAATTTTTTTTTTTTTCTATATCTTTTGACTTATTTGAGCTACCATACTAAGATTTACTAAATAGAGGATATCCTGGGCTTTCCATTGATATGTCATGTGTTTGGGTGGCCTCTTTTAGCTCCAAAGAGGCAGGAAATCACAAAAAAAGTTCAAGGGGAAGGTCCTTTTTCCTCGGTTCTCAGGAGGATATGTATAGTTAGGAAGGCTTTGTGTAAACACTCCCTTCATTTGTCCACTCTGTGTGCTTGTGGCAGGCTGTGAAGCATGACCTGAGTGAGTTGTTTGCAGTGTATGTGAGTTTTGCCACTGAGTTGGAGGCGCAGAGCAAGCAGCTCCTGGAGAAAGTAGAGCAAGCCAACTCATCTCTGAACGGTCACAGTGAGGATGAATTTCAGAGTAAGTATCTGAATGGAACCTCAGGTTAACATTAAAGTAGCATCTGTAGGCGGTTACGGTGATTACGTTTGGTGTTTTGAAATCCTTTTTGGCTAAAAATGTGGAAACTGCAATGCATCCTGAAACACTGGAGCAGCGGTTAGAAGAGGCGCATCTTAAAGCATGTAGACTCTGACTTTAGGATTTCATTTGATTGACTAAAATTTCACATAAAATGATTTTTAGGCTGACAATAACAGTAGTAAGAAGATGTCAAAAAGTTGCAAATTCAAACAAAGTTTGCAAGAACCTATCAAATCTGCTGTAGATGTCACCAGCTGATCACAAAGACAGGAAGATATTAGATGGTGTTAAGGTAAACCAGCCAAAAATACGATGCTGTGAGTTGATTAAAACTAGGTGCACTGTGGGTATATGAATGCCTTAATATCCTTAATATCCATGTCTTATACTGTACATAAGTGTCAGCTTTCTGAGACGATATCCTTTATATTAAAGTCCAGTCCATTTTCTCAAGGCTTCCCCAATAAAATAAAAGTATTTTCTGACTGGATGACTGGATATGTTGCTAAAAAGAGGACAGCACGATGTTGAATATTTGTGTGATACACTGAACCTTAGTTTTGACTGAAGAATTTTTACTGACTGGACTTTTGCACACCGTGTGCAGATTTGCAGGTTCGTGTTGCAGCCCTGGAGCACTCTCTGGAGGAAGAAAGGGAGAACTGCAGGGCAGAGAGGCAGAAGCGGAAAGAACTTCACAACACACTGGTGGTAAGAAGACAAAAGTGTTGGATGATAGAATAAAAAGAAAGAGCTGTACTAAATCTTTTAATCACTGATGTTTGTTTCACTTCAGGAGCTCAGAGGGAACATTCGGGTTCACTGCAGGGTGCGTCCAGTTCTTCCTTTTGACCAGATCCAGTCCTCAACTTCTGGATCAGTGTGGGTGAACAGGCAATGCAACACGAATACACGATTAAAAGAAGAAAAGTTGTTAAAAATGAGAAAACTTCAGATAACCCAGTGTTTTCTCCATCAGGTCTGCGTCATCAGAGGAAGTAATCCACGCAATCAGTGATGTCAGTGTTTCCGACTCTTACAAATGATTTTCTTTGATTGCTGCATACCTGCCTTTACTTTAATCCCTCTTTTTATTTAGGATACAGTGGTGGTGAACTGCATGAAGGCGGGGATGCTGGTGCAACATAAAATGTTCGAGTTTGAGAGGTAAAACAATATGCTGGCATCACCATACAATGGATGACATTTCTCCAATTATCTTTTAATTGTTAGTGACTGTGGCAATGCACACTTCTTTCAGGGTGCATGGACCAGAGGATTCCCAGGAGGCTGTGTTTGAAGAAGTCAAGTCACTTCTCACATCTCTGCTGGATGGGTGAGCATGAAACTATGTGGGAAAAAAAGAGCACAATATCAAGTCAAATGTTATTCCAATGGATTTAATTCAACTGTCTTCATTTAACACTCTGGTGCGTGAATTAGCGGAGCAAACTGAGCAACATAATATGACTGCATGGCTTCGACAGTAAATGAATGTCACCTTCCTTCCTGCCTTTCAGCTATAATGTGTGTATCATGGCATATGGGCAGACAGGCAGTGGGAAGACTCACACCATGATGGGATCCCAGTTCCTGGACGAGCTCTCAGGGACACAGCAGGAGGCACAGCAGGGTATTATTCCTAAGGCTGCTGCTGATCTCTTTCGGTGAGAGAAAAAAGGGCCGGATGTGTTTCTCAAAATGTCCAACGTCTAACAATAAAAAGTCTTTGCGAAGTCTTTTTTAGTAGTTCGATCCATGAGAAAGGATTATATCTACTTTGTTTTGCATTTTTTCCTTTCTTTTACCATGTGACACACAGGCTGATCTCTGAGAAGCCTGCAGAAAGTCACACAGTGGAAGTGTCAGTGATGGAGGTGTACAACAATGAGATGTTTGACCTGCTGGCCAGGGATGAGCACAGCAATGCAGCTGGCCAGCGACGGGATGTCATCACCACCGCCTCCGGTACCAGCCAGGTCCCCTCCCTCACATATGAGTGAGTAGAGCCAGAGCTGAGATACAGCAGTTTATGTGGGCTTTTGTATGACTGGTCTACATACTAGAAGAGCAACATACTACAGCATACTAGAAGGTTTTTCATAAAAGTACTAAGACCAGTGTACCAATCAATCATCATCACCATTCATAAAAAAGAGGGCATGTATACCGTTGGGCCCACATGGAATTACAAGCTGTCCTCCTCTGGTTTTTCAGACTTTATTTAGTTCTTGATCACACAGACAGGAATTCTGCTCTTGGCCATGTTTCTGGTTGTAGTGGGCAGAGAAAAGAAGCTCAGCCCACTCCATGGTATTTGCTCAGAGCTAATCTACGAACACATGTTTATGAAGCTTTAAAAAGATAAGAAGCCAGAAATTCAGCTCTGAATTGAAAAGTGGTGAAAATGAAGCTAAAGGAAAGCAAAAGGGTGACTCCTGACTCCTGATGAGTCATAATGATGCTGTCAACTGCTTGAAAAGTTTTTAGCCTTTGCAACTTTATAAGACTAGAAAGTTTCACTTTTTTCAGCAGCAGAGTTGAAAAAAATTAAATAATTTAATCCATAAACCTTCACTATTTTCTGTTTATTGGCTAAATTAAATTAAATCTGAATGAGTAATGGTCTAATAGTAGGAGACATATTGTGGAGGAACACTTTAAGGTCAGCTAACAATCATTACTGCTTCACAGTAGTTTGCCTTTGCAAGCCCAGCGAACACATATTTCCATCCATACGCATTGTGCCTCATCTAAACAGAAGCCCTTAAGAGGTTACTGTTTGTGAGGTTATTTTTGATGGTCTGGATAGCTTTTTTCCCCATAATAAATAAAATGATCATTTTAAAACTGCATTTTTTTATTTATTCGGGTTATGTTTTTAATATTAAAATTTGTTTGATGATCTGAAACGTGTAAGTGCGACAAATATGCAAAAAAAAAAAAACAGGAAGTGGGGAAATACCTTTTCACAGCACTGTATATAATGTACACGCTTCAAATGTGCATGCTACAGAGAAGATTCAAACACATTTTAAGCCCAACAGCAAAGCAGATCTGTGTAATCACCACCTCTCCATCTCCATGGCACTATTGCTTCTCTTTGTTCACTAAAAAACAGGTTTAACTTGTTTCCTATCAAGCCTCAAACCATTAAACTTCTAAACACTGGTGACACACAGCTTGCTGCAGCACAGCTGAGTTTGGCGTGTGTTCTTTTACCACAGGCCAGCTCACTGTTGAGGATCTCTTATATAACTCAAGAATTCATGTGCTAATTATGACAACATCCATCTGTCCATCAGTTTTGTTAACTAATTACTGAGGCTGGATTGAAATCACATGATATTTCCATACACCTACATGGAGCATACACTTCAACATAAAAGCATACAATATATGCAAACAAAGACATCCTCTAAAGCGCCCTCAGCTGTGCTACAGATGTCTCCCAGTTTGACACGAAGCCCCTGGGAACCTCACAGCTGATTGCCCAAAGTGGAGAGGCACACTGGGACAGGAAGGTAATATAGTAAGAAACTAAGAAAGTGGAGCTGTCAAAATATGCAAACAAGTCTGATCTGATTATATAAGGCAGTGAAATTTAGTAGAGAGGTCGTTGTTCCTCTAGATGTGGGGTATTTTACAATTAAATTAACCAAATGTTTTAACAGGCAGAATATTGTTGTCACCTTTTAAAGCTGATTGTGAATTTTAGCTCTGTATTACTTTTTGCTTAATGTTCCACAGTTTAATTAGCTTAGTGGTAAGTGTGACTGACTTGTGTTGGGCAGCCGTACAATGTGATTTTTCACTTTGTTGAATTTATAAGAAAGCCTACTGGTGTGGCTGAAAGCAGCGCTGCTGTGATAGCCAATCCAAGAATAAAGCTGTGGGGAATACAGTCAAAACAAGCAGACTCCACCGAGCAAAGAAGAGCTGCAAATTTGACTCACAATATATTAAAGAAATCTAAAAATACTGATGACAGTTTTAATGTAATTTAATGTCTAAATCAAATTTTTTTTGTATTTTAAGGACTTTACCTTTATGTTTTACAGGCCTGTGAGTAATGCCTCTGAGGTGATGCAGATTATTAGCAGCGTTCTGAAGCTCAGAGCTCACTGTCCCACCCTTGTCCACGCTGACTCATCACGCTCTCACCTCATTGTCACCCTCACGGTTTCCTCCAAGAGCCCCAATGCAGTGGCCCTGGGTGAGATGCATTCATGGGAATTCATTGAGGAACTCATTCAGTGGCCTGCCGTTCACACGTTCTTGCATTGTAACCCTTTCGCTCTTCCATTCAGCCCGCAGGCTACAGACTGCCAAGATGGACATGCGGCGCTCTACCCAGAAGGAGTGGTGGAGTCCACGGTGTCGCCGTGCCAACCTCGCCGCCCGCCACTCAGCTGACGAACCCTCTGCAAGCCCCGCATCCTCTCCCTGCTCGACCCCGTCCCTTTCCCCCTGCCCCTCCCCGAGACACAGCATCACTCAGACTCCGTTCAGGACAAAGCTTCAGCTGGTGGACCTGGCTGGCAGCGAGTGTGCTGGTAGGTGCTCCGTGCTGGAGGACATTCTTTGAATAGGTTGGCATTCTGGAAATGTTGGTTCCCGAAGTGGTTTATGGTGCAATACACAAGGTTTTAACTGGAAAATGAACACATCTTTACATGCCAGCACATAGTGAATTGAAATCTTACAGATAGAGATGTGTACCAGCAGCAGTCTGAGTTAAGAATCAGAACCAGAATACTTTATTAATCCCTAAAGAAATAAAGTGGTTACAGTTGCACCAACACAATAAGAACAGTAACAGATTAACTACATCAAATAATACAATATATTACAAAGTTACAAAATATAAGAAATATTTATTATAATTCTTATAATATAGCCTAATATATACAAATAACTCAATTATAAATATCCAGAATATTACATAGATTAAATATATATGATTGACATTTTACTCTAAACTGTAAAACTTTGTTATTTGTTATTTTTACTGTAGAGCATGTGCAAAAGGGTGTAACTATTGCACTGAGTACTGGGCATTAGATGGAGGAGTTGTACAGGCAGGAAGAGAAAAACAGACAGCAGTAGGTGCTTCAGTCAGACCTTTAAATATTTCTGCAGTGTTTTGTTTTATTTACTGGGAAACAGGAGAATCGAGACATGACAAATCTGCCTAGTGCTTAGTTTTCGATGACTATTTTTGAGTCTGTTTGAGCTAAATATGCAGTTTAGGAGTTTCTTTATTTCTGTCAGAGCCTGGACAAGGAACTACACAATGATTAATCAAAAGGTTGGGCTTCAAAGTAAAACAATTCAGTTCAATTTCTTTTTGTTTCACTGCCAAATCACAACACAGGGTCCTTTATATTGTAAGGTAAAGCCCTACAATAATGGAGAGGAAACCCCAACAATCAAAAAATCCCCTTTGAGCAAGCACTTGGCAACAGTGGGGAGGAAAAATTGCCTTTAAACAGGAAGAAACCTCCAGCAGAACCAGGCTCAGGGAGGACAGCCATCTGATGTAACCAGTTATGGTGAGGGGTGGGAGACAGGACCAAAGTTATGTTGTGGAAGACAGCCAGAGATTCTCTTTCTAGTCCCTGTCAGTACTCTCGCTGCGTTATTTTGGATCAACTGAAGACTTTTGAGGTTGTTTTAAGGGCATCCTTATAGTAATGAATTACAATAGTCCAGCCTAGAAGTAATAAATGCATGAACTAGTTTTTCAGCATCACTCTGAGGCAGGATGTTTCTAATTTTAGCGATATTGCCCAAATGCAGGAAAGCAGTCCTGCATATTGCTTTAATATGCACACTGAAGGACACATCCTGGTTATAAGTGATTCCTCACAGTGTTACTGGAGGTCAAGATAATTCCATCCAGAAGTATGTGGTTAGACAACATGTTTCTAAGATTTTTAGGGCTGACTACAATAACCTCAGTTAGAGAGCACATTATTTAACTTTAGGGCCTCCAAATGTGTCCCAGGTATGTCTGGAGTTTCGGGTGCAGCTCTCTGGGAGTCATCATGTATAAACCGTAGTCTCTCGGCTCTGTCCGATGTCCTTGGAGCTCTGGCTGAACACAGACCACACATCCCTTACAGGAACAGCAAACTCACTCATCTGCTGCAGGATGCCATAGGTGAGTCACACGCACGTTATTTATTCTTTTTATGTCCAGTGACTCACGATTTCCCGTGTCTGCGTCTTCTGGAAAAGATGAACTCAGCTCCACAATAACCTAATCCAGGGTTGAAATTTGTGCCCAAAAATGAAAGGGAAAAACCCATCTGTCTTCCACCTTATGTACCTCTCATTTCATCCACCAGGTGGTGATGCCAAGTTGCTAGTGATGCTCTGTGTCTCCCCGACGCAGCGCTTCATCACCGAGTCCCTGCAGTCTCTTGGTTTTGGCACGCGGGCACGGCAGGTACAGAAGGAGCCACCCCGAAGAAAAAATAATAGCCTCAAAGTTAAATAAGAAACCAAAGGAAGATCTGTAACATAGATCCTTTATGAGTCATTGCAACAGATAGAAGGGTCAGTCTGAGGGTTACAATAGGGGCACAACATCCACCCTTATGGGTAGTAGTAAGAACTTCATTCTAGCCTTAAGTAGTATAAGAATATTTTTGATTTTGCAGTTATTGGAGGTTTGGTTACTTTGTGCTTGAAGCAGATCACATTTCACCCTTTCCAGAGTACTGTTTTCCTTACTAATAATTATGCAGGCAACTTTTAAGAAACATATATATTTATGAATCTACTTAGAATTTAATGTCTTAATGTTTTCTGAAACTACTGATTCTTAGTAATACTGTGTGCAATGACATTCTTGCAGTGCATGTGTAGTTCATGATACACAAACTTAGAACATGTGAGAAGACTTTATTAGCAGTTTATTAAATTGAATAAAGCTAAAATAGATAACATGCCAACAGCAAACTGAACTGCACTGTATACTGAAAAACAAAAGCTTTTTTTAGTCCTAATGCATTCTGCTGTAAATTCATTTCAACACTACCTACCCCTACTTTGCCTTCTCTTTTGTTTTGCTTTTCCAACCCCGCATTTATGTTTACACAGTATTTATACACATTTTTGGTTACATATTAAAAATCTTTCTGAAGATTTGATGAAGTAGAAAAGTGTATCCGTATTAGAAACAAACAGCTGATATGCCTGTTCTTGTGTAATCAGTCTTAACAATCCTATAAATTAAAAAAAGACAAGTCATATAAAGTTTATGGCTCACGCTTTATATACAAATTACAGTGGGGTGCAGTTCCACTAAGCTCTCACCTCTGTGTAGATAACACGGAGGAATCCATGTACGTGCAGGTAGGGAGCTATAAAGTTATTAGTCCAATGCGGCATAATGCATCAGTGTGATCCTAAAATACATACCCTAATGATTATTTGCAAATGCAGTTTCAGGTCTGTTGACTCCAGTTTAATGTTGGGAAGAAAAATCACACAGTTCCCTCTGAAGTGAACCAGTTGGACATCTTCCCAGCACGAATATAATAACACACAGTATCTGGTAATTAAATCTCTTTTTCATCAGCTTCCCTTAGTTCCACACACTCGCACTTATTAATAAAGCTTCCTCCTACCAGCATGCTGCAAACTCCGAAATGTTGTGATGCTCTAATCCGTGCAGTCCCAAAGCTGGCATGCTTTTGAGGCACGCATGTGATGTGCCATCCTGACAGGAAAACTGAAATGCCCAAAGTGGTTTTTTTTTGTTTTGCGTTTTGCTTTGTCTTTTGAAAACGCCAGGCTTATAGGATAAAGAGTGACAGAAGAAAACAAAGCTATGACTGGAACAGAAGTGAGAAGATAATAAACACAGAACCTACAGGAGTGTTTAGGGAGATGACAGAGGAGAGGAGATGTGGAAATGAGCCGAGAGAGAAATGGGAATGAAGGAACGTAAGAGTGTGAAAGCAAATGAAACTGAACTTTTACTTTAACCTTCACTCTTCATCTGCATCGGAGAAAATCAAAGACAGTTTCTAACAGGATGGGTTTTTGTACAGCGTTCAGGATGTGGATCATCTGTAGAAATTCTCCTTTACACACAGATTACCTGGAAACAGGTTGATAGGGGAAAAATGTGTATTTTCCAGCCGGTTGGTTAGTGTTTGTTGGAGGTGGCAGGCAGTCACTGTGAAACATGTTGCTAAAGCCCCAGTCATGCAGATCTACAGACTGGTCAGTGAACCTCCCCGACAACCACAATTTGCTAGGAAAAAATGTTAGTTAGTGGTTGCTTGCGGTCGCTTCGCGAAATTGGTGAGCCAGGAATGCCAAATATCACCAAATATCTCCTCAAACCCCTCTGTTGGCTCAGCTGGCTTGCCATAAGTCAGCAATCAAGTTTAGCAATCAGCCTTTTCATTTGGTTCATGTCAGCCGATAACGTTTCCTTCAATTCCCCCCAAATACTGGAAATACTTTCCCTCACAATATCCCAAATTAAATATGAGTTGGCTCTTTTTTCTTAATGAACAGATATTTGTAGGTTTTTCCAATATATTAAAGTATTGAATTCATGTCATAATTATAAAAGCAAAATTGTGCCAGCTTAATGAAAGGAGCAACTCGTCTCTAAAAGCGACTGGTTCGAGTTCATTTGAGGTCTTGGCCATGATCCAGTTACATGTGAATAAATCTGTAATTTTGGAGGTTTAGGGGCCGCTGCTCTTATTAATTTCATTTTTTATCTGTGTAGCACACTGAGAAATCATGGCTTGTGTTCAACCAGTAATCAAATTAAGCTAACTCAGTTATTCTTTTACAAAGAACAGGGCTCAGATCAAGCGACCTCAACAACAACAACAAACCCTGAAACATAACATTAGATTTTTATTAATTCAAGCAAACTGTTACAGTAAACAGTTACATAAGTTACATGGTATACAGTATTGATCCAATCTTTTTTTTCTCTCCTTTTTTCCCCCCTCCTTTCAACCCCCCCAGCCAAACATAGAAACAGCGAATTCATACAAGCGCAGGCAAGTAAGTAGTAACAGCACAATACATTCATCAACTCAACGATACGTTTTGTACGAACAATAAGGCAAGTAGAAGAAAAAAACAAAACGAACAAACGGAAAAGGATGGCAGACATTTTCTTTCAAATGAGCCAAAACAAGGCAGAATGTAAGCTTCTTGTCTTACGCCTCAAACGGCAGTACTACGCAGAGCTGTAGTCCCAAACGAGGTAAGGCTTCCCGTTAGTGAGCAGTTAAACAGTAAAAGGGATCTGAGAGAAAAGCTGCCATCAGTGACGCCAACTGGTTTGCATCTGGTGTCAGTCAGATTCCCAAAACTCTGACAAGTTTCTCTCTGTACGCTGTATTTTTAAAATTTATTTATTTATTTAAATCGGGGACAATAAGAGAGGCAGGAATTCTGATGTTTCTCTACAGAATCAAGACGCTTCCACCGTCCATTTCTGCGGCAAAGAGCGTGAGAAAATGAAGGGAGCTCGGTATAGACAATGGCTTACTATTTCTCTTTGACAGCGTCTGATGTCAACAATAGCAGAAATGGCACCTCTGAACCCAGACAGCTCAATATCTAGGCATACATTTCCCTGGGGTAAAGGTTAAATGTAAGTGGATGGATACGCACACATGTGACCAAAGCAGCCATATGCTTTCCCCCATCATTTCAGCCATACAACAATTATCATATGACAGAGCAACACAATCTTTTGCTTGTCCTTAGTGGTAAAGTCATTCCTGATAACAAAAAAGTGTGTGTGTGTGTGTGTGGGGGGGGGGGGGGGGGGGGAACAAAAAACC
>VUQG01002899.1:89957-100915 GCA_015106755.1 Etia nguti
ATAAAAGTACAAAAAAAAAAAAAGGAAAAAAAAAAAAAAAAAAAAGAGTCATGGCACGACAGACCAACAAACATGACAGAACGAACGTACAACCTAAAAAACACTGCAAGGAAATGACTTATAAACTTACAGTCATTTAACCATTGCCTCAGCAAAATGAGATAAAGCCCAGAAAGGGTCTACTAACACAATTCAATCTTCTACATTGCAGCAATGCAGCTGGATAATGACTTCCACAGACTGTCAGTGTTGTGACATACCAGCCACCTGAGGCACTGAAGTATCATTATGAACAAACACCACGAGGGAGCTGAGCTTTGGTGAGTAACACTCTGCAAGGGAGATAGGAGGCCATAGAATGCAAGAGGGAGATAATAAAACGACTTGGACACACCAGAGCCGGTATAATGGGAACAAGGGACAGAGAGAGAGACGGAGAAAAGATGTACCAACAGTAAAACAAAGAGCGGCAGCTGACATAAAAGAACGATTCGCAAGAAATACTGGCAAACAAATGGTGAAAAGAGAGGAAATTTGAAGAGAGAAAAGACATAAATCTAACATGGGGATGTGCGGCAAAAGAGAAGGGGGGGCAGGGGAGGTCATATTAAAGAGAAAGAGACAGCGAGAGAGAGAAGATGCATAAACACATCAAGTAGGATTTTAATAAGAAAAACAGAAAATATCCCACAGAAACCCAGGACCCAGAGAAGCACAGTAACCTGAGCAGAGCCCGAGGGTGGATTAAGCTTCAAAGACAGCACAAGGGAGAAGCTTTAACAGCCATTTATACTGGATACACACACACACACACACAGGAGGGAAAATAAAACATACTGCACACAGCATTTGGTCCCAAGTTAAACAGAAAAAGCTACAAGATGACATTGGGGTGGTTGATCTGTCTTCTGTGGCTTCCTGCTACAAGATTTATGGAAAAACTACCTGCATTTTAAATGTGGTGTGTACATACATGCATATACACATAGCATTTGGAACACCTGGGTGGGGGAATCCCGGAGCTCATGATCAACATAACTGTCATTTTTGTCTTGTATCTCTAATACAGGTAGCTTTAAAGTTTATCCATATAAATGAACTTTATCTAATTTTTCAATGTAATCAATAATTTACACATTCCCAGCGACCTGGTGGCTTGCATTTAAAAATGCACTCAGTATTTATTTAGTGTTAGTCTATGCAACCTGATTAAACATTTAAATAATGATTGTGGTTTATTTCAATTTTGTACATAGTTTCTCATCTTTATGATAATATACTACACCAAATATGATAATTCAGCTGATTTAAATACCTATGTATCAGTTGAACATCGCGTTAGCCGGGCATTGGCCTATGAGATGAGTCTCTGAATTTGAAGTTTGGGTGTTCTTACATCAATTTTGATGTGATGATGAAGAGCTGAGGTCATATTTAAAAATTAAGATCTTTCCTCATTTTTCCTGGCATGAAAGTGGGAATAAATGACAATACTAATGAAAAACAAATTCTTTGTTCATTTATCTGTGAACTTCTCCTACACAATGAGGAGTTAAGCATCCAAACTTGGCAAACAAGTACACCTTGTGTCCCTGAAGATACTCATCTACATCAGGCATATGATGTCATCACGTTGCCTACCAACTAACTAACGATGGGCTAAAATGACCCATTTATGGCAATTCTGAACCTATAACAACCTTTAAACGCATCACATCATTTTCATTTCAAGACAATAGTGCTTTATTTATAAGCACAAAACTTGAACAATACATTATGATATCATCATGTTGCCTAGCAACCACCTACCAATGGCTCAAATGGCCCATTTATAGAGCTTATGCGCCTATAACACGTTTGAAAAAAACATTACATCATTTCAGTTTCACAACAATAACATCGCATTTCTATCCGTAAAACTTGAATTATGCATGGTATAGCATGATGCCATCAAGTTGCCTAGCAACCACCTAAGAACAGACTAAAAAAAAAAAATCACAGATCAAACATCGGCATGTACTTGTTACTGAAATCTAGGAACAATGTAGCAACATTAGACTTGATGATAAGCTGAAAAAAGAACTTTAATGAACACAACACTGAACACAACTGCAGTAGTATGAGTCAGAGCAGGAAGTCAGTATATAAACGTCAGGATATTTATGATTTACAGATTTAATGGTTAACTGTTTTTAAAAATATATGAGTATGTCTAACTTGTGGGGTTTTTTGTGTATATTATATTGTTGCCTGCCTGCTAGTATTAACATGTTTGTAGCGATGCTGCAGTCATCAGCCTCCGCATATCTCCAGAGCTAGAAAAATAAGAACCCCGTGCTGAAAGAGAGATTAATCCTTTAAGATTTTAACTTGTGCTTGTGCCGGGGGTGTAATAATATACTTCAGTCGCTCCAAGATCAGACACACCAGGGATGATAAGGGCAAAAAAAATCAAAGTCAGAGCTACAGTGGCATGACAATTTGACTGCCCACAGTGATCAGAGAAGAGAAATGCCAGGGATAATTGTAGGAGTAATGTTGAGATCTAAGAAATTAAAGTGCATTTTTCTCTAGTTGAAAAGAGAGAAGGTAAGGGATACAGACGTGGGAAGGGTTATGAACATTAAAGTGATATTTTATTCTTTTATACTTTAGTGATCCCTGTAGGGCATTTCATATTTTGTATTGCCCGTGTTCCACAGAAAGGTTAGGCTGAAAGTCAGGAAAGTGCACCATGAGCTGATGCCAGTACTCCCACTCCCACTCACTGCTTGCAAATGTACAGAAAAGACCCACAGAAAGGACTCTTACAGCCACATAACACCCTGTGAGGGAGGGGCCGGGTACAAGAAGTGGTCAAAAGGTGAGTGCCAATTTGGCATTGTTGTATGTTCAGCAAGAGCACTGTGCCCTGCTGCCCCTGTGAATTAAGGGAAGTGCACGAGGCTGTCAGATGGTGTGACAAGTAGGTGCAAAAGCGACAAATAAGTGAGAGGCAGTGCACAAGTCTGTGCCAGGACTCATTTGATGCAGCGTGAGGTACTATAAACCTCCACAAAGCATTACTAGAGCTTCGGTGCAGATTACTACACTAATCAATGAGGGCAGAGAAACACAAGGCATACAAACACGCGTGCTCAGATGGATCTCTTAACATGAGCCTTTACATCCTAATTACAAAATGTCATTTATTCAGCTGAACTACCGATTAGATCCATTTAACGAAGACATTTAGCTAATGAGAAAAATGTGAGTGTATGTGTAGGTGAATGAAAGTAAATTAGTGAGAGATATAGCAAGAGTGTGTTTGTGTGTCTGTGTGTGTGCGTGTGTGTGTTAGGTCAAACAACACCAGGTGCAGCAGACTCTGATCTCAGGATGTGAAGCTTCTTATCAGCAAGCCAGTGCTGGAAAGTTTATCTCCATCCCTCATATCTTTCTCTTAAACAGATAGCATCTGTTTAAAACACTTCAACTAAAGAGAGGTGAGGAAGTTCTTGTCGCTCACACAACCCTCCCTTCAGCTCCCCTCCTAGTTTCACGAAAATTATGTTTTCCTTCTTTCTTCATTTCATCCCCCTATCTCATAGAGATGCAGTCCTACGCGCAGCAATACTAGATAAGAAAGTCACAGGCCAAGCTGTCTTTTAGTATGCAGGCACGTCTCCCTCCGCTGTTGTACTTCAATGCAAATGTTGCCCTATATTTCCCCTTCTGCGCAGTTCTTCACGCTCTTTCCTTTCCCTGATTCGGTTTTTGCTCCGTCTCTCCCCATAAGCTTGTTTATTGTTTGTCCTCTGTCTTTCATTTTGTCCTCTACTCAAATTTATCTAGAAGTTCTTCCATGTGCATAGAAAACCCTCATAAATTACAAGTGTTATGCACAGTTTTAGAGTAAACAGGGTGAGTCTTGTACTGCAGTGAGACAGACTGTTGCAGAAGAAGAACAAGGAAAAAAAAAAAAAAGACACAAAGTGCATGCCAGCTATCTGAAATTCGTACTGGGACATTGTGTTAGTATTCACAACTGCACTGTCAACTAGTGTGTACTAAGAAGAAAGTATAAACTGTTGGAGTCACCTTATCAGTTTGGGGTTGACTTCAGTAGGCTTTCATCACAGCTGCTTGCTAGTCATCACTCATAATGCTTTTGGGTGTGCAAATGCTCTTTCAGCATCTGCATAATCGTCTCAGTCTGCCTGAAGAAAAACTTTGTCACATGACCATGTCCCACTGGTTTCTACATAAATGGTGAGGCAGCCCAGAAAAACCATCTAGTGCAAGAAATAGAATGTCTGGCAAATAAAAATATTTTATAATACATCTCCAAAAGTTGATTCTGTTCATCTGGACGTAGCGTTTTGTGGGAGAAACGTTTCGTCACTCATCCAAGTGACTTCTTCAGTCTGACGAAACGTTTCTCCCACAAAACGCTACGTCCAGATGAACAGAATCAACTTTTGGAGATTTACTTTCCTAGATGATTGAGAATGCATCAAGACATTTTATAATACAGTACTTTCTAAAAACAAAAAACACAACACAAAACCTAAACACTGACACAATTATAGAAAAATTACTATAATGTTAAATTAAAATTAATAATTAAATTATTATTAGTAAATTATACATCGTAATTATGTCCACTTCTATTGCATTATTACTTATTTTCTGTTTTGTTTTGTTTTTTTTCCCCAGTGTATCAGCCCTCACTTTTTAGCTGCTGAGGGCTGCACTTTTGCTTCCCTGTAAGCCTTTACCAGAGGCTTTTATTCAAATCATCCATCCCTTCACAGAACCATCCATCCATCCGCTTATCCAATTCAGGGTCACAATGAGACCATCTCAAATGTCATGGGTGAGAGGCGGGATACACCTTGTCGCAGGGTTAACAAACCCTGCGAGTTAGACAAACAACCGCACGTTCACTTTTAGGTTCACCAATTCACCTAGCAAGCACATCTTTCAACTGTGGGAGGAACCTAGAGTAGACATAGAGAGCACCACATAAGCACCAAGAGAACATGCCAACTCCACAACGAAAGGTCCCAGCCAGGGTGGATTAGACCCCAGGACCTTCTTGTTGTGAGCCAAGAAGTGCCACCACAGGGGATACATAAATATATGTATAGATAATAAAAGTAGAGGACATAAAAAAAGAAAACTAAATCTCAACATTAGTTTCTGCTGCGATTCTCGGGGATGTGTATACTACAGATCTGACCATTTGATACACCAGACACATTTAAACAGATGCTTCCTCTTACTATCTCAGTCGTTCCAGTCTGAAAGACTGGAGACAAACAACAACAAATTGGAGCTTCGGAGAAAACAATGTAGCCTTTTTTTTTTTTAAAAAAAGTCCTTTTTGTGACGTTATGATCTACCTTTGTATACTCTGTACACATGTAGTGCTTTGTAAAAGATAAAACAATAAAAATAAGAGAAAAGATCAAAGGCGAGAACAAGAAAAGTGATGTAACAGAGAGAGAGGAATAAGGGAAGGTTAAGAAGCAACTGAAAAAAAAAAACTGAAGTAAAAGAGAGAAAAGCAAATACAAAACGATCAAAAAACATGTTAGAAAAGAAAACGGGTGATAGAGGAAATATGAACCATGTATAAAATAGGTACACAAGTAAACAGATGAGAAGTACTAATAGGGGAAGCGAGTAATGGAATAAGACGGCACATAAAGAAAAGTGCACAGGGACTTGGGGTGGCTTTGTGGCCTTCCATAATGGCCCGCAGCCAGTGCAATGATATAACGGGGCCATTAAATAGGGGATACAGGCCATTAGTTTGGCTGGCTACAGTGATAGGGGGAAGAGAGCCTGACAGCACACAAATAGCATCCACACAAGATGGAGGAAGAGCAGAGATCAATCAGAGAGATGAGTGAGGAGGACAACAAAGACAGAGGGGTGCAGGGGGCAACGCAGAGAGAGACGAAAAGGGGAGTGGCAACTGAGGTCTAAAGGGCAGAGTACCCTTTGAAAAGCCTGCAGGATGTGGGCAAGCTGTGGGTGTGGGTGTGGGTGTGGGTGTGGGTGTGTGTGTGTGTGACTTAACATAGTGTATATAAATTCATGTGATAAAACTCTTTTGACCTCAACCACTGCACCAGCACTGGCACTGCATACATCACTCTGGCCATTCCTTCATCCCGCATTTCTCTGCGACCTTCAGCTAAACTTCTTTCAAGCCACCTACTGCCCTTCGCCCCTTTTTCTTACGATTTATACTGTATGTCTTTAAGTAGCAAAGCTCATTTAGACCCCTGCGAGCTCCTTATGTACATATACACAGAAACAATAGGATGTGTCTGCTCTTCACAAGTATTATAAAACTAACACTTGCCATCCTCAATGTGCAAAAGGTTTAAATTTAGCCCTTGGGTGTAAAAATACCAATTATGAGTCAGTGAAAGGTGCTAATCTAACAAAACCCAAGTATCTCATCTTATTTTAAGTACAGCTATAACACCATTAAGGTAATAGGAATGGAACCAAACCTTTATTTATATAATAAATGGCCTGCATACAGACACTTTTTTTAATTAAAGCAGTTGTTCTCTTTTTATCAGGTGAAGTTTATGTACATTGGCAGAGGTGCTTATTATGATGTTATGCCTTACACCATTTATGGAGTGTTTCCCTGCATTGTCACTTTTTTTTAAACATACACTTTTTTTTAATGTTTAAACCTCAAATCAAGAGTCTAAGAACTTAGACTCTTCAATGGTTCATTATTTAGACTACCCTGACCCGGGTGCCTGAGAACCCTCACAAACCGTTCAAGACCTGAAAACTTTAGTATGAACAACTCAATATTTCACATTTATATAAAAACCAATCCTGTAATAATTACTGCAACATTGATTATGCATGGCAAATTAAAAGTATCAACACTGAACATGACCATAACGTAATCACAGACTGTGATTACGTGCACTAAGTTCAGTAGCACCAATTGCTAATAGCTCATAAAAGGTTTTAAACAGTCTGACAGAAACTTGTTGTGGTTTTGTGGACAGCATCTGTAAAATATAAGTGTGCTCCTCACTCCTCTACCTTGCCGTGTGCCCCATCCTCCACCCTATCTTTATCCCTTCACTGTCCTGATTTATTGTCCTATCCCTTTGTGCACTCATTCTCCTCTCCTTCACACCTCCTTCTCATGGCAACCACAAGGCGTACACACACGTTCACCATATTACAAAGCTATATGCTTACTCTAAAAGCATACGCTTGAACTGTGGTGTGAGTTTGACCATGAATGGGTAAAGAAAGAGGAAAGGTAGGTGGTAAATGCAGGGTTGTGTTTACAAGAAACCCTAAAACACTCGCACAACTGACCATCTTTCTGTCCGTCTCCTGTGCATTCATAGCATACTAGCTTAGCTTGCCGTTTTATGACTTGATTTCACTAATCAGTTATTAACATATTAGGAGAGAACAGTAAATGTGGACTTTTTCATTCAAAGACAACTTTCTTTTGGTATCAAATTAATACTGAGGAGCTGAACTGAGTGGGAAATCTCTGTAACCTGCAGAGGAGGCCATTTCAACCTGGCCCAGAAAATTCTGCGGTACAGTCCTTTTACACACCACTGGTTTTTGCTGCAGTGTCCTGTATTATGCACCCATCCCTCTATCCTTCCATCTTTTTACTCTCCACCCCTCCAGCTCTCCCCCACCACCACCACCACCACACACTTAAACTGCAACTGAGCTGATTCTTATCCATTGTCTCTCAAGCCAATGCTTTGAGCTAAAAGGGGATAAGTCAGGCTTATATATGAGGGGAGATAAGACCATGGGCCACATGCACAGATGCAGATAGTGAATAAAGACAAAATCATAATCACATAATCTATTCAATCACAGTAACGTCACATGAATAGGAACTAGTAATCTTTTACTTAAATGATACAAAGATTGGGAAATACCCAAGCAAAAATAAAGTCAAAGTAAATCCATAGATGTGTATCTAAAATAATAAATATTTATAGTTCATTCTCTGCGGCTAAGCTAGTGAACATTCTGAGGAGTGCGTGTTAGCGGACACGTGTTTGCCCTCCAACCTCTGCACACAAACATGGTCTCATTCCCAGCAAAGACCTGCACAACAGGCTTCTACAATTAGATCACTTGCAATTATCCAATCAGCACAGATACTATATGCGGACATGCTGAGGATAAACAGTGCAGACAGGATGGGGAACTGGCTGTGAGGAGATGATGAAGGGAAAAGGTGGAAATGCTGTGGATTTAAAAAAAAAAAAAAAAAGTTTAAAGAGATTCAGTTAATGTCAAGGTATCATTGCACCAGTGGGAAGAGAAAGAGACCAAAGGGAAGATTGGAATGTGCAGTCTACCATCTATCTGTGTTTAAAATAAAAACCTATAATTCTGCACAAAATACAAAACAATTCATTGCCTTGCTTAACAAAAAAAAAAAAAAAGTCTCTGCTTGCGTTCACAGAAAAGTTATAAGGAGTGAGTACAACTGAGTGAGCATTTTACCGTCTCTGTCAGTGACAAGGAAGCAGTTAGAGTAGCATTGTGCAAAGCCGTAAACACACCGCTGGCCCACGGGAAATCGATATGGCGCCTTGGAGCGTGGTATTATACTGCTATGATTCTCTCCCCTTTTACTTTGCAATGCATTCCCCACTAGATACTCTATTGTGTCTTCCTGCCTACCCTTTCTCAGGATAACCTGGATTACCTGACAGTCCCACAGATGATCACATTCCATTTTTGTTACTGCTAAGAGAAGCTACAGTCCAACCACAGAATCTCTCCTCACATTAAAACTGCCTTTATTGGGTAAAGAAACATGCAGCCAATGTGAACCCCTGGCGCACTGTTTTTATTACAGGCCTGGGTTTTCACCACCGGGGAGGGACACATCCAACAGGCACATTTACACATGCACAGAGCTAATTTACACACACACACGACTCAAAGTAAGAGAGACAAAATCAAAATTTCAAAAGAATGGGATGTGGTGTGTGAAACGGCTTGTGTGGGTACAACACTCACGTTCCTCCTCTTTGGGGTCCAGCTGTGTGACACTGATGGAGAGGCGGTCCACGCGCTCCTGCAGGGAATTGACCCGGAAAGAAAAGGAGTGTGCTTCATTGAAGAGCTCTCCAAACAGGTCCTCTGCATATTTACCTAGGCACACATAGAATTGAAAAACACTAAGATGAAAATAAGTATTGAAATGGACTGAGTAGCTTGATTAAATATATTTATTTTAAAGATATTAAGAGCTGCAGCAATAATGAGACCCATCTCTAACTGTAATAAATATATAATGTCTGCTAAATTCTTGAAAGCAGCCTCTCTATCTTGTCAGCATCATATAGTTGCTGCCAATTTGTCAGCTATACATCCATGATGCAAACCTCCCATTCCATCACATCCCAAAAGGTATTCAACTGGTGACTGTGGAGGTAAAAGGGATGGACATGGCCAGCAACAATACTCAGGTAGGCTGTGGTGTTTAAATGACACTCAGGTTCCTGGTGTGTGTCTTCTGCATACCGTGGCTGTAATGAGTTGGTATTTGAAGTACTGTTGCTTTCCCTTTGGCTTGAAACAGTCACTGTTCTCTGACAGCCAGATAACTGCCGCTCACTGGCTAATTTCTCTTTTTTGGACCATTCTCCGTAAACCCTAGAGATGGTTGTGTGGGAAAATTGCAGTAGATCAGCAGTTTCTGAAATACTCACACCAGCCCATCTGGCACCAAAAACAACACCACCTTTCACTTAAATCATCTTTCTTCTCCATTCTCCATTTTCCACTGAAGGCAATGGCTTGTTTTGCAATTTTAAAGAAAGATATGCAAATCTCCTCAAAAATTCAGTGGATTCCCGCTTTGTCTTTGTTCAACTGCTTTACCAGTTTTCATGGAATTTGGCACCATAGTTTTTGCATAGTTTTTTCTGACAGATAGACAGACAGTCGTCTTTCCTTTGCCTGAGCTGTGCAGTTAATGATAGTTGGGGAAACACTGGCTCACTGGTGAGGTGGAAAGCCTTTGGGGACATAAGGTGCTGACTGCTTTGACAGAGATGTAAAACATTGATGTGTGATACCAAAATTTAATTTAAAAAAAAAAGAAAAAGAAAAAAAAGGTGTAGATTAAGCCAGAATGATAAAACTATTACTTTCTGCCAACATTTTCTTTATGATAATACATTTCAGCCAGGTTCACTCATACATCAGTGTACATCCCAGTTTCTGCCCTGCTAAATGTAGGCAGTGATTTTACATTATCACCCACCATTTATTTCATGCGCTGAATTAATTTTTTAGCTTTTATAAAATGAAGTGGATTCATGCCATGGCCTGTGAGTCATAAACATATGCTGCAATACGCAAAATGTTTTCTCAAACTTTCCAGCACGAATGAATTCATCACAAACTATGGCGACCAAAATATACTGCGAATGAGATGATTTACACCCAGGCATGTTCATAGATTTTTAGAGCTTTCTAAAGAGTCAAGATTTAAAAAACCGCACATACTACTTAAATTACAACTGTGTACAGTGCAAATATCTCAAAGTCTTAAAGTACAGAACAACCTCATTGCCAATATAAACACGTTTCATAAAAGTTATTATACTTTAAGGAAGCAAGTCTGTGTATGCATAGTTTGCTGTGTCTGTTTAAATTATGAAAGAACACGTGTGTGTCTGTACACGAGTGTCCTCAGGTTACTGACTGAGGCTGCTGAGCTGGCGGATGACGTTGGCCAAGGAGATGTTAGTCACACACTCCAGCTCGTTCTTGATGTTTCTTGGCAGCACCGTGTGGCACAGGTGCCTGGGCTCGATGGTGCGCTTCACCAGCGGCATCCTTCTGCTGAGAAACCGCTACCTGATAGAGTGAGGGGGGGGGGGGGGGGCGTGAAAAAAAAAAAAAAAAAAACTCACATG
>VUQG01002899.1:103799-116879 GCA_015106755.1 Etia nguti
GTTGATCTAGTACTGGCAGGCAAGGTTACTGCATTAACTTAATAGAAGTTGGCACATCATTAGTAAGTAAACACAGTTAACTTCACATTGCCTTGCTTTTCAGTCAGTGTCTTGCCGCACTGCATGAGCTTGGATTGTGATGAATGACTGAAGCATACAGTACATACTGCCTGCCGACAGGATATGAAATAATTTAAGACTGCCGTCCATGATCGAGGAAGATATTCTCTACCCACAGATGATTACTCACAAACTGCAAGCACACACTTTCATTCTGCGTTTTTACACTTAGGTTTCCGTATCATATGGTGGCATGATGATGTAAGTATATGACAGCATTGTTCCTGTTAGAATTTCTTCAGTCAGATATGCAATCTTGGTTGTGATCAAGAGATAAAATGGAAAAATATAACAGAAGCCCCATGATCGGAATTTCGGGGTTCGAATCCACTGAACGGCTACCCTGAGGTACCCCTGCGCAAGGTACCGTTCCCTACACACTGCTCCCCGGGCGCTGGTTTGGTGGCTGCCCACTGCTTCACTGAGTGAATGGGTTAAATGAAGAGAGTAATTTCCCTATGGGGATTAATAAAGTATACATTATTATTTGTCCTGAATGAGATAAGGGGTTTGATAATGGCTCAGTCACGCTAGAGTAAAAATTAGATGGCCATCTCCTTGTGACTAGGAAAAGTTGGTGGTTGCCTTGACATTGCAGACTGAAAGTAGTTGTGGCAACTAGCTGGTCACTCAGGGACTTTTGGTTGCAAGGCAGCTGTACAGCTCTTCTGGGTTGGAGGCAACCTTCCTCCAGGCAATCATTTTCAATCAGATTGGTGAAGGTCTGGAAATAACTGCATAATAATTTTTATATGACTATGAATCAGTCTATACTGATGAGTGCCACTCATCTGTTTTCAACAGGGAACTTGACTCAAACGGTTGCCTGCTGGTTCAATTCCTACAGAAAAGCAAAGTGCTGTAGTAACTGCATTATTAGTTGCAGAGGAATATCTAAATTTCTGTTTCAGAGCTATGAGGTTGTGTATAGACACTGAATATAAGTACGTAATGTCCATTTCTGTGAATGTCGATGGCCTATTTAATCACACTTAATCGTAATATTATCACAAACAGGCTGCATGTAATTGCCAACTTGACCTCATTCAATCACAAACTGATAGCAAACTGACTTTGTACTATTGGGGGTTCATTACCGTCTTGATTCACCAAACTCACTTCAAAGATGGTCGCAGACCTGGTACTCAGTTTCAAAGGCAATGAGATCACAATTTCATTACAGACTGTCACAGTAATTATGGTCATGCTGTGGCCTCCAAGCAGTTTTTCCAAGTGTGCCACAAAACTAACATTCAGATTAAATCAAGAACTCAAAAATCTTTAATGGCGATTATACTCTGGAGTATGGAGACACCATGGCCAGAAAGTCTGACTTAAGTTTGCCTGTAGGGTGCATGCAGGTGTACTGTAATGTAAAATCTCAGCATATGAATCAACCTGGATATTTTGCTCAGAGACTTGCACTGAGTGACAAAATTTACGTCACCCAGATTTATTGAAACAAACAAAAAAAAAAACCAAAACAAAACAAAACAGTTCTCAACACCCTGTTAAATAAAGAATGCTCATCTTGAATGGTTAATCTTATGAAAAGGATTGAAGCATTTTCAAATCCGACACATTCAACTGTGTGCATTTTTTGGGATATAATATTGCTATAGGCATACGGATATATTTTGTTGTCATTCAAGCCCTGAGGAGATGATTGTCCTAAAACTGAAAGGCAAAATTGTAGGTTCAGCAGAACAGATCATTTCTAATCAGAAAGTGCAGTTCACATGACAAAAACATTATTGTGTATGCATTTTTCTGCCTCAGATTTGGTCTTTGTAATGTGTGGCATAAGCACAATGAGTTGCAGAATCTAAAATATTGTAATCTTAGATTTTGATTGATTCACTTTTACGGCCAAGTATCAAAGAATCGAAATAGTTTTCACACAAGGCAATTAAAGGATCTCGAGTGAGTATTCTTAGATTTTTGAGAATGCTGCACAATAGCTGTTCAATGAAAGAAAAGTATGTAGATGACAAAACTGACAGCTAATATTAGGGAAATTACACTGCTCCATTTTCTCTTTTATCTTGATTCAATCAGGAAAACACTGGATAGGTGTTTGAGAGACAGCCACGGTCTCCCTATACTTTTTCTCTATTGTCTGCTTATCATAGGTTTTTTCAGCTTTACTAACTGTAAAACAGTGGAAGCCCATCCCTGCTGTCTACTCAAGTATGAAATGATCAGGGATGGTTACTACACATACACGCACACAACAAATTAACATTCCTGTGATTTCACTTTTTTCCCCATCCTGTCTACGGACTAGTCATTCCCTGTCAGCACACCCTTTGCCACTCTGCTACTACTTTTATGGCTCATTCATCTTGATGGGAGGGCGCGGGAGGTGCTTCCCGCTGTCACCTATCACCATAGCAACAGCTGGAGTGGGATGTCATCGGTCACTTTATAATATCTCGCGTTAGACGGGGGGCAGAAAAAGGGAAGCAGAAGTGAATGGGTCAAGATCACAGTGACACTTCGCAACAACGATAGCACTTGATGAATAAATGCAATATGAGTGGGAGAACAAGCCGGAGATCAGGGATTGCTCATCCATTGTGTACGGGCACAAAGCGGGGTGAGGGACGGCACATGCCAGGAGAGAGCGAGGGGCCTCCTCTGGTGCAGCTCATTGCACCCGAACAATGCGTCCAACTAAAGGCTCTAATGAATCCTAATGGAGTATTTACTCACTCACACTGCAGCACAATATAGCTCCCGACCCCTCAATGTGGAGCTAGTCAAGGACCTTTTATGTGGAGGGTTTTCAGAGCTATCAGATACACTATCAGATAAGAGTGGATAAAAATGTAAGAGAAAACAAGATGATTTGTGTGTTTTTACATTATACAAGGAATTTTAAATTAATACAAAGAAACCTCAGATAAGACAGAATTTGCATTTGTTTCCAAAAAAACAATAAAAATTCAGCGTTGATCCAATTTGCTGAGCCCTAGTTTGCCATTAGTAGCTGCATTTTAAATACATATAAAAAATAAAATAAATAAATCACAAGATGACTAAAGTAAGCCGTGATAAGGAAGCCAGCCAGTGGTAAGGAAAGCAAATTGCCTGGGTCTCAAGAGAGATCTCATCATTAAGTGATGTAAAATTCATGGTCTGAACTCTGATTTTTCTGCTGGGTCACCATGAAACAGAATCCAACACAAGGCACACATAAACAGTCTGGTCCTGTGCATGCGCTCACACACTGATTCTAAATTTAACTTTTTTGAAATTTCCACACAAAATGTCCTACTTCATCCATAAGTGTACCGACCTACGTATGAAGAAAGAAATATATGGATCCTTTTTGTTAAAAAGATTTTTTAACAGTTTATTTCTAGGATTAACAATTTAACTGAACTAGTATGAACTTGTTTTTTGGGGGGTGAGGGGCTTTGTTCGACTTAACACTTCCCTGTGACACGATCAGCATCCTTGGAACTGTAGCTTGCAGTAACAGCATGGTATTGAGTAAATGAAACCTCTGCATTCCCAATATGCTAATAAAAAACATTTTTCATCTGTACATTACACATAAGTTTTCTATTTTTGAAGCAACATAATTCAGTACTTTTTCAGACCATCCTATTTGTGTGTTATCACATTGAATGCACAAAAAAGAAATTGCAATTGAGTTTGTATCTAGATGCTGACATCCTGTCACCTGTGGAGGTCAACAATTTAGCTACTGCAAAAGGCCATGAGGAGCTTTAAGAGCTGTGTTCTTTAGAAACTCAGTCATTCAGTAAAGGTTACTCTAGGATCTGCTATGACTAAGGTTTTACTCCATATCTTAACTTAAATTGGACATAATCTGGCATTCTAAATCCAGCATAATAGTTATACCACTGGCACCATCTATAGGTGCACGCCTATATATGGTGCCATCTAGTAAAAAGCATAGGTAAATTCAAAATAAAACAAAACTGTCATACTGTACCAATCTGTTGGACTAAAGCAGATGAATCCTCTTCAAAAAAAACACAGCAATTTCCTGTGTACTGTTTTCGGGTAGGACCTCGGCCAGTTAAGGCACTACCTTGCACAGGAAGTCGTTTCACTTTTTCGTATTCTGTTTTTGGTCGTTTGTTGTCATGTAGGACTATTTTATAATCAGATATTCCTTGTGCTCACTGCACAGATCTATTATTTCTGTGTCAGTGAAATCTTACTTTCTTTTGCATTGATCCGCCACAGTTGCTGCAAATTAAAAATGACAAATTAGCAAGACAGAGTGTGCTGCTAGGCAACAGCTATAGTGACATTAGCATTGAAATGAATGTTCATGACCAGGTGTATTTAAAACTAGCTACAAGTTTGGTTGGTGCAGCTCATAATGTCTGTAGACAAGTCTTAATAGGTAGACCAGTCACTGCAACCAGCCCTTGGGATTTAAAATGCAGCCTCAGAGCATTTTGATTCTTATAGCTTAAAGATTAATGCATTTTCTGTGCCAAATTAGCCTGAACATTTTGTCCTTTGTTCAGTGACTCTGGGAACTACAACTGTAGTCTTAGAGTTCTTTATGAACTAAGAACAGCTGCAAACATAAAACACAGGCATATAATCAGTGAAGCTGGCACAGCCACAGCAGCCAATGGCACAGGGTTAGGAGATCAAACTGGCAACGCTTAATAACAACTGGTTTAAATCAGTAATGCAGATTTGCAGTGCACAACAGCTACTGCAGTTCATTTTCCAAAGAAAACATAGGCAAATAAAATAACTAAGCAAAGCTGAGCTCAAAATCTATTAACAGGTCTGCTTCTTCCTTTAGCCTATTTTTAAAAAAACAAACAACATTTTTTAACAGCTGCAGAGGTTAACAGGAACAGTACTATATCTGGCTCGTCATCCTTCTTATTCTCATGATGCCGCTATTAATTTTTTAAAATGCTATTTGTTGCGACTGAAATTCTCTCTGCAATTGCGATACATTTTAAATATAAAGAATAAAATTCTGAATTCACTTTGTTCTTTAGGCAGTAAAGTAAATCAGAGGGTACAGGGATGGTACAAAAAGACAGATTTTTTTCAAATCAGAGATAAAATACTGAAAAAAAGATGGCCTAATGTTAAAATCAATACCACTGAGGCTTTATTAGGTGACCTATCTAAGCCGGACACCTCCCCTTTAACCAGAGTGTCCAGGGTTTAATATGCTTCAAAGAAAGTGCTTATCAGATTATGGAGAATCAAATCTTTGGGTTAAGAGCCTGCTTCAGACAACTTTTGTGACACTCTGAAACAGACAATCCAGCGAGTCTGATGCAAGATGCCTACAGACTTATATAAAGAGTGCTAGTTCATGCACCCCGCTATTAATGCTTTGCTGCAGTTGGTGGGAACAGACTGTCACACCTGACAGATAAGGTGAGTAGCCAGAGCAGCGATCATATGTACAAAATGAAACAAAATGCACAAATACACTGAAGATGTTGCAATCTTCTGACAGCAACCTACGAGACCGGTGGAGTTTCTCATCAAAGCATGTATGCAAATAGCAGGCCCGCATCACAAGAATAACCTCATACATGCATCAGCCCCTGCTCCCCACCCTCAATTCTTCAACCCACCCATCACAGCAGATCACGTTGGCAGAATATATCATGGCATGTGCCAGTGTGTCATCCTCCCAATTAAAATTCTGCATCAGCAGACCCCCATCCCCCTTCTGGGGTGCGTTGTCACCTTGCAGGCCCTCGCCAGCATGGTGCTATAACACACAGTCACATAGAGACCTCTTGTTGTCGGGCTAAAAATACACCTGCAGCACCAGTGCTGTCAGTTTTGGCTCAGACAGCTATGCTAACTAGGTTTGCTGGTAGTGGGAAACTTTAGAGTGCTTGTGGCAAGGGATAAGGGAAGATAATAAGCTTATTTCCTCGTCTCAATAACTGAATTTCTGACTGCACCATTTCTCATGTTATCCTGTCTGATATGGTGTATTACTTGCAGATAAACAAAAGCTTTTCCTCCGTAGTGGTGCAAACTTTATTTCAGACTGAAGGCTTCCTTGGTTGTTTTCCCTCATCTAAGCTCAAGTGTTTGGGCCCCAGGGTCAATCTGTGGACATTTTTCATGTACACATTAGACAGAAAGCGGCCCTCACCAGGCAGAGGTGTTGAGCAAGGCAGTCATTTTGCTTGATGCCCTGCATATCCTTTTGATCAAAGCAAGCATCTTGGAACACTGGTACTCAGACGGTACAGATCCACTCGCTGGCTGGTTTTCTGAGCTGTTATGATGCTGCCTGGTAGCTGTGAACAAGTTTCAAGAGTTGTTTCAAACAACAACAAAAAACTGCAGTTTGTGTTTGTTAAGAATGAACAGTTTTCATCTAATATAATATTGAATTGATTGTAAAGGTTTTGATAATGATCAATAATTAATTGAATCGTCAAGCATAAATAATTTCTGATCTTAAATATGCACATAGGCCCACTACTCCCTTTACAAAACAACAGCTCTATAATGGGTTCCGTAATCAGCTACACACACACACACACACACGAACTGCTATGCAAGTTGTTCGTCTGCCAATGATGCAATTAAAGAGAACTCGCTCTAGCCCACTCTACGACCTCAACCACAACCACCCCTAGAAGATAGCAAAGAACCGAAATGTTCCTGTCATCAAGCGTTGTCTGTCTGTGCGCTTGTGAAAAAAAGTCACTGACTCAACAGTGAGTGTCCGTCCACTGTTCTTTACATTCAAAATCGTATTCAATGAAGAACCTTACACTGACTGAGCAGCTGGACACAGGCCACATTGTGATTGGTTACAAAGAGATTTGATCCCTTCAGATGTTCATTTAGCAAACGTGCTTTATCCTACTGTAAGACGTGCACAACTAAATATTCATGGACATCTGTGTGCCAGCGTCAATGAGTAAAGTGTCTGATGAACAAACAGACTCAAAGAAGTTTATCTGCTGAGTGCACAGAAACCCACTGGTATGAATAATGAAAGCCCGCTGCTCAATAATAAATGTCTGCATGCTTGCACTGTGCAGCTGCGCTTGTTTGGCCTGTGAGGGAAATTTCATTATACTAAGTCCCTTGTTGTTCATACAGACGTGAAGGACATGCACACACACTTACCAGAGCAGCCACCCCAGTCAACTTAAAACTAAAAATGCTAACATTAAAAAAAAGTTGTGCACGTGCAAATTTACAAGCCCCAACGCAGAGTAGATATATTTGATCCAGCTTAAAAGCCGGTTGGGAGGGCAAAAAAAATTAAATCAAAACTATTTAAAACTTTGGAGAGTGAAAAGAAGTTAGACATTAAAATAAAAGGCATTTGACCTGATTAATTTTAAATTTTTGTTGCATTAATTTTGACTGGCTATTAGTAGGGAACTGCCTATCGATCCCACTTATCGGTTCTTGCACTCTTGCTACGATCAGCTAACTTCCGTTTGTGTGTCGGTGGAAGAAAATAGCAGCGCAGTTTACAGTGTGAATATGGACATTACTTTTAATTTTATTGCAAAAAAGGGCGAGTGCAATGGTAAAGTGGAGACAGTCCAGGACCACTTGCCGAGACAGCACACTAACGCTAAGCTAGCCAAGAACCCAGAGTGATGTTAAAGCTGAGTAAATGCTGACCCCAGCCCAGCACCGTGATAACGTGAGCCGCCATTTGTGGTGAAGCCAGCCACTGCTGAACTTCAACAGGTAACAAACTGATGATCAATCAGGCTGCAGCCTCTGTTTCTACCTATTCATGTTTCTACAGTCGAATCACTGTGACGACCGCTTTGAAGTCCCTTTGTGCTGGTTTTAATCTTTGATTTGTGCTGTTGGCTTTGTGTTCATACTTAAATACTAAGAGAAAGATATACGTGTTCTCATGAGGATAGGGATTTGTGTTGGTGTGTGGGGCTGCAGCCTGTAGGATTATATTGTTAACTGGTAATTATGAGACAGTGCGTTTCAAATCATTTTACAGAGTAACATGAAAGTAACGTAACGAGTCATATAACAAATGTTTTTCTCCTTGGTGTAATTAAGTAATGTACTGTATTACTTTTAAGTGTTCTGTGTAATATGTGTAATAACTTTTTTAGTTTACCTTTTTTGAGTAATGACCCCAACACTGATCACAACAAAGAGGGGAAATGCCCCTAACATGCACAAACATTTGACTACGCGACATGCAATTCAGTTGCATCAATGTAACAATGTAATGTCTTTGATATGCTGCGTAGAGATGGCGGTGACTCGATAAGTTATATCAATAATGGAATCGGAATCGCTACATTCTTATCAATTCCCATCCCTAGCTATTAGTGATACCACATCATCTGTTTGGATGGTCTCTAAACGTCACACTTTAGTGATGATAGTCACTCCTACAGACCTGAGCCTACCTCTATGTCTTTGCTAAATATTGACAGTGATGTTGCAATAAGATGAAAATGGCATATAAAAAGCAACCAAACCCTAGCAAGAGCTGTTGTTTTATGTTTCACTAGTGCAGCTCGAGTTCAAGAACCCACCAATATTTAGTTGGAATCAACACTCTTGAACTACAATCCAGATATAAAACATTATCTGGCCTGATTTTGTACACATAGGCTAACATTTATTCTCACGCAGCACACATTTGGACTACCTTTGGCACCTCAGGCTCAGTTTGGTTGTCACATTTCGATAAACAATGCTGTGGGGTAAAGCCTGACAGCCCTTGGAGGTCCCCTTACGGGCTGAGGTGCCATACGGTTGAGTGTCATGGCATTTCACAAGCTGCATGTCTGACTGTTGTAAAAGTGTCACAGTAAACAACCTTTAGCCAAAATATAGACATCCAAACAACTTCACACTCGACATGCACTTCCTTGGATCCAAAGCAAGACAGATGCCAAGTGAGAAATTGATTGATTGTTAGGAAAAGTGAAGAGCAGAGACACACACCCACCCAACAGATTCTTGGTTTACTAGAATACTGGTCAAGTAAAGCAGATGCTCTCTCTGGTTCAGAAACCCAGGTGGTGCTTTATTTCTTTTCAGCATGTCATTGTAAGACCAAGGCTTATTCTCATCTTCTCCAATGTTGGTCTCATTCTTTTTGTGACTTCTTGAACTCTTCTTCTTGTACTAAAAACGTAATCTTAATCTTCTTTTACAGTCTTTTTATGTTTCACAGTTTCGGACAATAGAAATGACTCACTGATGGTAATATCCGCTATAGCGTCGTCCTTGACATCTCTACAATTTGTAGAATGGGAGAGTAAGACTCTCTCTCAAATGGCAAATCCAAATCTCTTTAGAAAAAAACAGTAAAAGGGTAATACATTAGCTTTCTAAGAAATAAAATCATTTTTTAAATTTGTCATGCATTTATTTTTTGCGCACCGTGTCATGTTGTTATATTTGTTTTTTAAAAATGCATGCCAAGTCATTATATTCACCCCATCTTCACCATTCATAGTTTTGTTTTAAAGATTCTTTGTGAAAGAAGACTGACACAGTTTCTTCAGATACAATATTGTGCAAAAATCTTGAGCTGCACCTCCTATCTTTGTATGTTGGATCCAAGGAGGCAGACTTTTTCATTTGGTCTTGAGGAATAGTACTCTAGACTTTGAGGGTCTTCCAAAGTTTTTCTATGAACTTTGAACAAAAAAAACAAAGCGGGATCTTCTTTGATCATTCATGCAATACCATTTGTAAAGTGTCTGACTGACAACAACTTCATTTTTCAGCATGACAATGATGCCACACTGCCGATGGATTAACTTTACCTGAAGATAAAAGAAATCTGCCATGAGTTGGCCTTCCTAAAGCCTGGACTTCAACATTATTAAAGCAGTGTGCGACCATCTTTGAATGCCCTTTAAGAAGCCTGGAGAAAGCCTTGAAGAATATTTAAAGAAAATATAAGAAAGTTTGTCTAAGAGAGTTCAAATTGAGTTGAAGAATAAAGGTGGTCATGCCAAATTTTCACTCTTAAGCTTATTAGAATTGTTCAAACTGTTTTGCCTTATATACCGTATTTCCAGTTACGTTTGCACGTTTCAATAAATCACTGCTGCTATCCTAGGAAAATGGATGTCTCAAGACCTTTGCAGAGTACTGTACACAATATCACACAAGACTCATGTATAGCTGTGTGCCCTTTTTAAGGTATCTTCTTTATGCATGAAGTTGGAAAGACTTTCACAGAAGAACCATAACTTCTGTTGCAAGTTTAAAAAGTTTCTGAGCTCTTGTTCAGAAATAGAGGGTCTCCAGACAAAGAGAGAGAAAGAGAAAAAGGGGGGAATATGATGTGGGCTGAGAGGGAAAGAAAAAGGGGAAGCTTGCGGCAGAATTTAAAAAAAAGAAAAAGAAAAGCTGTGTGGGTGGTATCGGGAGAGAAGGAGAGAAAGAGATCATCTTTTCTCATTGAGATCAATCCCTGAGTCCACAACAGGGCCTCTGTGTTCTAGGGCAGAGAGGAACGATAAATAAGAGAAGATTTCTACTGGAGAGTAAAAACTAATATTTCATTGATACTGCAATGCTTGTCATATATTGCATTACAGTAGGCATTGTGATTCGGTACTGTACAACATACCAATTCACATTCATTTGACTGAAATAAATACCCCAGGGGGGGAACATGTCAGAAGCAGTTATTCTGAAAATAAAGTGACATGAATCACAAGATATGGCACCCTGCTATGCTGCGCCTGCGCCTTAAGCGCTCACATTTTCATGTTGATCACTTCATCACACCTCCATCTACCTACCTCTGGTGCAAAAGTCCAAATTCAGCACACTATAGATGAACTGTTCTTCTGTCAGTTCCCTTTAATCTACATCTAAGAATGCATCATGGTCTGAGACTGAAAAGACGAGGGGAGGTTTTAAAGTCTGGGAACTCAGCTTGGAGGCAAAGTGTATTTCAGTCAGTCTCTCACTGTACCACTGCCTTGTGTACAGTGAGATAAAGAATTTTGGCCTTATTTAAACTTAACTTTCAAAGTTTATATAAATATTTTTTTTTTTCCATTTATATAATTAAAAAAACTAAACAAAAACAACCAGTTCCATAATTTTTTCCTATGCAAATTTCACATGTTGAGACAACCTGAGACACACACACACACACACACACACAAGGCAAACCTACCGTGAACCAATGTGTTTGTGAATACAACGATAGCAACATCCATTCAAGACCATTCAATGAACCCAGTAGCATTTGGCAGGAATTGCGAAATGGTTATATCAGAGAGGCAAGAGGGAAATCGAGGCAGATTTGTGGTCTAAACTAGACCGATCAGACAGTGCCCAGGGCAGCTGTGCAGACCTTTCATAGGCTGTCTTGTGGCTGTGTGCAATGTCAGTGTTTGTATCCGCGCATGAGAGATGATTCTGAGAGTATGGTGCCTGGAGACCAGGACAATGATGGTTAGTGAAGGTGCCCTTGCTGTGAGGAGGCTTAAGGCAGCTCCAGTTGTACAGAACAGCAGGGCTGACCACTGGGGTGATATCAAGTGCTCATTTGAGCAAGCTCTAACTGATTCAGCTAACTACAACATTTTCTAATGATACAATCCTCAAGCAAGCATGCCATGAGCTCCATCCTCTTTGTTCACACTGTAGCATACCAAAACCATGGATGGTCAACTAGTGTTGTGCCATATCATATCAAACTTGTATGTGATATAAAAGTGTCACAGCAACGACACTGCAACCCCATGCATTTACGTCCTCCAGCACGCACAATGACATGAGCCAGGGATGTCTGAGAGCAGGCATGTCGCAGCAGATAGATGCCCCTCCCTGATCCTGCTTCTTCCAGAGATTTCTTCCCATTAAAAGGGAGTTTTTCCATCCCACTGTCACCAAGTGCGTTCTCATAGGGGGTCATTTGATTGTTGGGGTTTTCTCTGTATCATTGTAGGGTCTTTACCGTACAATATAAAGGGTCTTGGGGTGACTGATTTGGCACTATATAAACAAAATTAATTGAATTGATGCCCTTCCCAACACAGCCCTGTGTCTCCTGCCAGTCTCGAACTGAGATCTGTTGTTTGTTACGCAAATTTGCAATACACTTTTCCAACAGCTCTGGAAAATAGAACAGAATAATCCTTTAATTGTCTCACAAGGGGAAATTTGGCAAGTAAATCGCGCTTCATTTTGCTTGCACTAATAAATGCTTCTGCTTGAAAACTGCAATCACCGATAAAACATCAGCATTTTTTAAAATTTCGTCATGAATATCATTATTGCACATTTCCTTTAAATATCTTGATATAATTTTGAGTCCACCCCTACTGTCAGTCTAATTGTGACTTAGTCAGAAATAAATAATCAGTGTTTAAATATAATGTAACTGACTTACTAGAAAGAAGTGTCAACATACTGTAACATAATGCATTTCTCACTGCTGACTTGCATTTGTGTAAACAACTAGAGGCAAAGAGCCCCATGGGTCAGTATGACTTGGGTCAAACACTAGTTGAGCACCTTGAAAGTGTAACTAGTCATTAAACAGATGTAACACAAAAGGATATTATAAACTACAGTATCAAATACATATCTTAAACCCCCCAAAAAGATAGTAATAGGTGGTCCTACAATAGCAGCCACGCAGGCAGAGGCCAGTCGCTAACCTTTAGGCCCTTTTCCATATATAGAAACAGTTTGCTCATTCGGGGTCAACAGGTCAGCCGCAGGCATTTTATGACCTGTGCCTCCTGATATCTCATGACCACCACACTGGCCTCCCCCACCTTATGCACATGCACACACTTAATCCTGGACGATCCCGGTGAGTCATAATGGTAGATGAACATTCGCTGCATGCAAATTGAAGAAAACCGGGGTGGGAGGAAAGAATGAATCTCTGCAGAAAGAAAAAGAAGCTAAAGCAAATTATAAAATGTGCTCTAACAGCCTTGTATTAACAGTACTATAGAAGATTTGACT